>VZTN01035845.1:0-32633 GCA_013400515.1 Erpornis zantholeuca | reverse complement strand
CTCAGTCTTGCAAGACTGAGCCTTTTTTGCTTTTTCTACATGGGCTTTGGAGGAACAATCTGTCCAAGAACAATGCTATAAAATTATATTCTTTCTTTAAAAAATACCACAGAATAGCAAAGTATATTCTGTCCTGTCATGACCACCTTCCTTTCCTGAGATATTAAATTCAGCAGAAAAGGATTTAAAGCACAGAGAAAACTTTTGACAACATTAGTTAACCTGGACATCCCAGGAAAAAGAGCATATGTGTGGAAAAAATTTTTAAGCTCCCCTGAGAATCCAGGGTAACATGCAGTCATAGTGCTCCAGGTGGATCTTGACCAGAGTCAGAATAAGAAACCTGTTCACTTTCCCTTCTGTGCCCCACCTGGAAATGATCTTTCCAATGTCCACCTGGAAATCCTGAGTTGGCACATGCCTCCCTTGGATCCAAGTTTAGGTCTTTGCAAGGAGACTGATTTATGCATGACTGCACTGTTGCAAAGAATTTCACCTAAATTTTCTGTAGGAATTTTGACATTATATGCTTTCTGCTGGTAATCAATTTCTTCTAGCAAACTGTCTTAGTTGATCATTTAGAAGTTTTGAATCAAATAATTTAATGAAATCAGCTTCAGTTATAGAAATCCTGCTGAGATCTCTCCTTTCTTCTTTTCTGGCATACGCTGGGCTGGAATTTTACTGAATCAAAGTTCCAGCCTTGCTGTAAACCTAATTTTTCATGAGGTAGCAGATATCNTCTAAAAAGGACAGCATACAAGCTGTGCCCTTCATTTCTGCCTTTCTGATGTTCACATCCTGTACTAGAGCTAGAAAACATCTGATCAAATTGGGATGTGAGAAAGGAATTTCTGTGTACCTCATCGGCCAAAAAATGTGATTCACAGAAGTTGATTTTAAAACCAATAATCATCTTAGATTAATTATAAAAACAGGGTAATTTTTCAAAAACAATTGTTATTGTCTAGAGCTGGAAGAATATCAACTTCACCTAGATTAACCAAGAGTTAGTATGGCTGGTCAGTGTTCCTCATAAAACCTGGGAATGTGAAATTTCCTCTTTTATTTCTAGAGCTTAGTGGCTAGTACACTTGCTCACACTGTACAACTGAGGTTATCTTCAATTTTGCATGAGGGAATATGAACCAGAGACTCTAGGGTAAAAGCTCTAGCAATTAGACAGGAGAATATTTTTTTCTCAAAACTGGTGATAAAAAAGGAATATCATACCAGAGCTGCAAGAACAAGCCTGTGTGTTAATTTCATGTCAAAAGACCACAGTTTTTGCAGGCTTTCTCCCATTTCATTGAAGAGTGAGAAGTTCTAGCTTATTAGGTAATTCAAGACAAAAGAAACCCACAATAGATGGTAAATTCAAGGACTTCTAAGGCCAGGGAGGATCATTATACCAAGACTGATGTATAACATTACCCTGTACTAGACCCAGTTCTCTCTCTTTGATTAAAGGCAACGTGAGGGAAGGATTTAGCCTAAATTTTTAACCATGAAAATAGGAAGCATCCAGTGTTCTCTTTCCTAGTTGTGAAATTAGTTCATTTCCTCTCTGGTAAAGAAAGGAAGAGAGAGGAAGAATTCTTCTGTCTTTTCCATGTTAATATTACTGTAATATAATCCACCATGTCTGGTTATAAAAGTAGCTTGACCATTGTTAATTCTCATTTCTCCACTAGAAGAATAATCATTTTCCTGTTTCAAGGCTTTTTGCTAGTTATTAATCACACATTTCCATCTGTTCATACTAATACCTCTTCAGTGGTTAAATATGATTGATTTGAAACAAACTATTNAAATTGTTTTGATTATTTCCACTATGCATATCTAAATTTGTCAAACTATCTGAGAAGATTTGCTTGACTAACATATTTGTATTTCCTTATTTTGGCTTCTACAGCTATACATATAAATCTATATCTATGTCCTTATATATGACATTACATAAGACATTATATTTAACATTATATATAACATATTTGAATGTGCTCACCACTAAATGTAATGCTCTTGGATACTGGGCACCTGCCAAATCTTGTACCAAACTAGTACCAACCAGGCTCCCTGAGCATGAGGTTTTAAGTTCATTTTCTGGTCCTCTCCTCCCTAGGTTCCCTGCCCAGAAGCTCAGCAATTGGAGTACCTGCACTTGAGGTAGGCAACAGGAGCCAAATATTCATTGTTGGCCAAAGTGTGGAAGTTCTACCCATGGGGACATACTGCTTGCTCTCAGTTCTAACCATGAGGTTTTACTGGTTTTAGTAATGAGGTGCTCTCAGACTTGCTCTGTGATAATTATTTTCCACAGAATATGTGTTGTTATCACCCTTCCTGTTACATGGGATCCACATACATCCCTGACCCAGTTGTGACTGGTTGGTCACATCCTCCAACAAAAGGTTATGTCTTTTTTAGCAGTCAAGTATTTTCTCTTATAGTAGCAGCTATGAATTTAATTTCATATTTCCTTCATTCTAGCACAAAATAGCTTGCTGCTGTGGTTTAATGTATGTGTCTTGAGTCCTCACTGCTATAGCATTCCTAATGCCTAAAAACCTAACACCTTTAATTGCATGGTAAAGCAACAAGGCCTCCAGCTGCCGTGGAGGGAAGCCTAAGGCAGAGGGACTCAAGGTGAAAATTTTTGCTTTCACAAATTCTTCAGTTGCTACTGCAAAAAGAAACTATCTCTGTATTAAATGGGACATAGTTCATATAATAGCTCTCCAAGTGTTCTTGTGTCCCATTTAGCTTCTCCCAAGGCCTGTCAGTGATTCAGATCATAACAGGAATATTGAAAACCAAAATAATAACAGCACAAAATACAGTTAATTGAGGATGCCAGAAAAGCTTTATCTGGATACTTTGGACTATGCCTATGTGAAAAACAATTGACACAAGGTCCTTGATTACTCTGGGTCTTTTCTTGGCTTCCCACACGTTCACTAATTCCTTCCTGTGAAGTTAAAAAGTGAAGATTGTGTTTTGTGTAGATCTATTACATTAATTGTTATGTTTTGCTTCTTAACTTGAAGGAATACATTACTTTCCTGAATGGCAATCAGAGGAGTAAGGTTGATATTTTATGTAGGTTGCAAAAGGGATGGCTGACCCTGTTTGTTCTTTGCTAGTTAAGTTATGTTTTATATCTTAGACTCATTGAACCTGGAAAAGCCAGAACTACTTATCTCTTCATAGTAAACACAATATTTTTTCTGATCGATCCGCTGGCTTCTTCCCATATTTGGACTGATTTAAACATTAACTACAGCAAGGTTTTCACTTCTATATAATAATTACTGTCTATTCCCCAAAAGAAAAATAGGGAAAACTAACCTTCTCTGTTTTCTAGTTAATTTTGAATTTTCCCCTAAGTCTTTTGGCTACAGCAATATTTTGGTACACAGAAGCAATGCTAAGTGAATCCCATCTTTCCTGACATGCAATCAGATAAACATCTGACTGCCCTTCAACAATTCATGATTTACACTCTCTGGTTCACTCCTGCTAATTAGCATTAATATACTAATGAGATGTTTCTTAGCTTGAAACAGAGCCTGTAATAAAGCACTGCCCTATTTCAAGGGTTTGATTCCATATTATGACTACAAACATAATCTTGGTGTTATCACCAAGTATTTGACCAAGTTAACTGGAGTTGGGGTAATTAATGGGATGTGGGTAGTAATGGATCATCATCAACATCTAAGCACAGTGATGCACAGGGGATGCATAAGCTGTGAAAGATGCATTAGAAATAGATCTAAAGGGCATCTTTTTTTATGGAAACCAAAAGTGTCCCTAGAACAGGCCTTGTACAAACACCCACAGAGGGGCAGTCCCCACATAACACTGCTCACCTCCTACTTAAGGACATAAATCCTATTGCTTCAGTCTTTGGGAATTATTTTTAAATAAAATGCTTTTTAAATGAAATATACGATGGGAGGAGTGGATTTCATCCTACAGGTGTTGCAATTTTGAAGCACAGTGCTCTGTGAAAACAACAGTGTTCTGCTAGATGTAATTTTACAGAAACACTTTTCAGTTAGCTTAGAAAACTGATGGTAAATTAAGACTTAAAATAAAAACTTTCTCAAACCTGGAAAAAAATGTAAAGGAGAAATTAAAACATGTTTGGATGAGTCTTAGTGTTTAGATAAAAGACCAGTCTTTTGATAATATTCTGTAGAATTTTTGAAAATGTCATGTCCATCTTCACCAAAAAAAAAATTGAACCTTAAATACATGCAGCTTTTCTGAAAGTTTTGTTTTCCAGTGACAGTTTTCAAGGCAGTTTTAATTCAGGTAATCATATAATAGACATTATTTCATGGGTTTTTTCTCTCTCTGTTTTGTCAGCCAGATGATTCCCAAATTGCTGATCATCATCGATTAAAACAGAAATGAGAAGCAACTGCAGTTCTGTCATCATGGTTAATATAAATGGCCTCAAATCCAGCTTTCTTTTTCAGACTCCCTGAAGTTTCATCCAATTGATTAACTGCACCCAGTTAATAAGAAAAACAGTAATTTTATTCAGCAGGCCACAACATCTTCACCACAGCTTCTTGTAATAATTAACCAATCTGATATATTAAATATTTCCATAGCAGAAATTCACAATATGTTTGTGGTAAGGCCTAGCTTCCGAACTTTAGAGGGATGTTAAATTATTTACAAACACTGGAGGTTTAAATGTTGTGTCCATTACACAGTTAATATTTGGGGAGAGCATTTTCCAGAGGGAAATTCTGTAGGAGACAAAAAGATCTGGATATTCATGTGATATCTAGTACCAGTCTGTATCATAAATATTATCTGCTGGACAGCTGCAAGGATTAGTATAATTATAAATCTATAGATTTATAGTAGACTAGTTATAGCAGAAGTAAGCTAAGATTATTCGTCAAACATCAAAACTAAGGTGGTGGTTTCAAGTAGATCCTAAATTTTGACTGCTTTTCCTTTTAGCTATTGAAATTTTCCCAACTTTTACTGGTTAACCAATGCTGACAAAAGTTTGGAATGGAGAATGAAGTCTCAAGGAAGCTTCCATTTTTTGGGTACATTTGTTCTGTATTTTGGTTACATGCATAGTCCCCACTTCTGGGTAACTGGTTGGTAATCCATTTGGTTTTGTTCTAGTGCTTCTGACTCTCCCCAGACATCCCTGGAAACCAGTTGTCAGAAGGCAGCCCATTCTCCCCAGGAAGCCTGAGACAGTGAACCACTCAAAAATTGCAACCAGATGATTGTTAAGAGGATGTGATGCTAATTGCTGCCTGTCAGAAGAAATGGGTGTCTGCTTGGGTGAGTTATCTTTCACCCTTTGTTTGAGACATATCTCTTAGATATCATTCTTGTCTACTGGTGCAATCGTTGCATAGGTCCTCCACAAAGATTCAGCCTCAGCAAAAAGGCAGCAAGTTAAAGCAGTGTCCTACATAGATGTTATTATATAAATATATATTGCTATATTATATTATATGCACTTCTTCATAGGTGTGTCCCATAATTTTATTAGTTCGAATGAATAGAGTGGTTTTGAAACAAATTGTTGAAAATTATCCAAATTGGTTAATTTGAATGAATTATCCTATGAGTGAGAGCAATCTGGATTCCTTGAAGACAAAACTAAATGAGAAGGAATGCTCCAAAAGCACACCTAATGACACCTAAAGGGAATTAAGTTCCTCAGTTCAGGGTAAAACTAGTTTGAAATCAATATTCATGAAATCCATGGTGTGGACATGGATCCTTTGCAGCTGCTATTTCACTTTAGAGATCTTTTCTAATAAGGCCACATTAGAGGCAAAAGTAAACCTCCAGTAACTCAGTCATAAATACCTTTTTGAACTAGAATAATAGAATGGCTTGGGTTGGAAGGCACTTTTCAAGACCATTTTCTCCAAGCCCCTTGCAATGGGCAGAGGCATCTTCAACTAGATCAGGTTGCTCAGAGCCCCATTAAACCTGACCTTGAATGTTTCAAAGGAGGGAGGATCCACCACCTTTCTAGACTACCTGTTCCAATGTTTCACTAGCCTCATTAATAAAAAAGTTCCTTTTTTTTATCTAGTCTAAATCTACCCTCTTTTATTTGTAAACCATTACAACTTGACCAATCACTGCAGGCCCTGCTAAGAAGTCTGTCCTCATTCCTTATAAGTACCCTTAGGTACTGGGAGACTGGTTTAAGATCTCCCCAGAACTTGCCCTTCTCCAGGCTGAACAGCACCAACTCTCTCAGTCTTCCCTCATAGGAGAGGTGCTCCCACTCTGATCATGTCATGTCCCTCCTCCAGACCCGACCCAACAGGTCCAGATCTTCCTTGTGCTGAGGCCTCCAGAGCTGGATGCAGCATGCCAGGAACTAACCAGAGTGAAGAAGGAGGGGAACATCATCTCCCTCAACCTGATGGCTATGCTTCTTTTGCTGCATTCAGGGTACAGATGAATTTTCTGAGGTGCAAGTGTGCATTGCCAGCTCAAGTTCAGTTTTTGATCCCTAAGTACCCACAAGTCCTTCTCTGCCGGGCTGCTCTCAATCCCTTTATCCCCCAGCCTATATTCACTCTGGAGGTGGCCTGACCAGGGTTCAGGGCTTTGCACTTGGTCTTGTGGAACCTCAGGTACAAGTGTGCCCAGTTCTTGGTCTTGCCCAGGTCCCTCTGGATGGCATTGCATCCCTCAGGTGAGTCAGCCACAACGCTCAGCTTGGTGTCTCCAAACTCACTGAGGGTGCACTCAATCCCACTGTCTGTGTCATTGATGAGTATATTAAACAGTAATGGTCCTAAAACAACCCACAAAGGACATCACTCATCACTTTTGTCCATCTGGACATTGAGCCATTGACCACCAATCCCTGGATGCAACCAGGTACAACATCTTTGGCATCTCAATTTTTTTCCTCAAAGCCCCTTTTATTCTTGTAAGAAAAGCTAAAGGATGGCTGTTTGTATCTGTAGACAACCCAGTATATACTCTAAAAAGAATAAATATTAGTCTCTGTACATAGTGTATGTGAACAACTCAAGGCCTATTCCTCTCCTAATCAGTCTTTATCAATAGTAACATAAAATGAAAATGCTGATGATCCAATTACTTCAGTATATGCTTCAGTTTATACTGTTCTGCTGAGCCTGTCATTATCGGCTCGTTACAGCAACTTTCATGTCAAATTCCTAGTAGATCTGGAAAGGGAGTTCCCATCAGCAAATATTACTCATGCAGATGAGAGTTGCAGAGTAAACCAGGGAGGAAATTCAGCACTTGCACCTTTCAGTTTTCATAGCACCAATAACTAGCTATACACAATTGCATTATTTTGCCACACTGCATTTAATGATACAGGATTTCACAGGAGGTTCACATGCCCCTTCACAACCACAACTCCACGTTTTAATCAGGCCATATGCTGCTGAAACAAGCATAGAAAAAGAGGTATATTAGAATGTGTTACAGGGAGGTTGACAAGCACTTCTGGATTTAAAGGGATGTGTCTTCAAGACAACAGGCAAGTATTTTCCTTCAGTTATAGCACATTTAGGACAAAAACCAATCTGTTAAGAGGGACAATCTTTAAACAGCAGTCATAGCAGCAACAAGATCTCTCAGAGTTCCATAACCTTAAATTGTTCAGAAAAGCACGAACTTTAATTTAACCAACTTTATCAGGAAAAAAACAAAAACAAAACAAAAACAACTTTCCCTTTTGGTTGGTTACGTCAGCTGCCTAGATTTACCAAGACAGTAACACAGTCATAGCAGGCAAAGCAGAGAAGAGATGATGGAGGAAGGACAGCTCTAGGCTGCCTTTCACTGAAACTTCCAAGCTGTTCCTGAAAATCTGTATGTCCTTCAGGATCACTCTGTCATCCAGAAAGCATTATGTGTGCCTTTCTGTGAACAAGCAAAGGATTAAAAAAGGCAAAAAAAGATTAGCAGCAGGAAACCTTTCTGTATATTTAAGCCCATTTTATAAGGTCATTTGCTTTAGGAGAAAACAACCCTAAGATTTTGGGCAATTTTTTTTATGTGTTACAAAGTGAGTGTATGAGGGAGGGAAGAAAACTCAGACTCTACCTGTCTGAACTGCAGAAAAGGCCAGAGAAGGGGGATAGAAAGGTCAAAGGGGACCTTAAGCTCATTACTCTGGTTTCTGATTTGTGTACATCTCATGGCATACACCAAGAGGATGAGGTTGGCATTCGTTTCTTTTATCAGAAGGGTTGCTCTGTGGCCTCCCTTAAAATGAAGAATTATAATCTCCATGGGGTAAAACGAAAGCCAGCAAACCTCCTGCCAAGAAATAGACAAGGAGAAATGGTTTCTGGGCCTTCCTCTTTGGGACATATGCCAGGTGAAACATTTTAGGATTTCTCCACCATTTACGTAAACACATCTCTCTTGTTTTCTTAATCATAGGAGGCTGGGAGTGTGGTTTTTTCTTTACTTTTGTGTTTCTCTGCTGGTTAGGAAAATAAATTGCCATTGCTTTGCATACCTTGGTTGTTCAGCTTTAGGATTTGTCTCCTGAGAGCATGGTAATAATCATAGCATTTTCTCACCAGTATTGTATTGCACAAGTGCAGCCAAATTTTACGGTTGCAGAAAGCATTACCAGGCCAGGCCAAGAGGCACTTTGGACTTTGATTTAACATGGAATTTTACATTGCATCCCCAGCTCTTTGCATCATTACTATAATTATTTGACATATTTTATTTTTCACACTGACTGCAGAAAGATACTCTCCCTGGCCCCCAACTCAGATCCAGAGAGGACAGTCAATCAACAAGTTAATAATACTGCATCTTTGTGCAAGATACAGTATTATTAACTTCATTTCATAAATCTTAGCTGTGCAGACTTCCACTTTAAACTCCTCTTTGTTTCTTGCTCATATTTTCCTATCTTTTTTTTTCCACTTGTTCGCAAAGAATTTCCCTTTTAAAACTCAGTCAATTATTTATAGAAGAATGCAGAGGGCACAACATTTAACATCTTGAACAAGGACAGATTCCCTGCTTAGAGCAACTTTGAATGTCAGGTCTCAGTCATGCTGTGTAGGCACAACTGAGCTTATCATGCTTTGACAAGACAAAATTGCTCTGGAGCTTCAAGGCACAGAGAAGGACTACACCCTACTGTACTTTCTTTTTGGAAATTCCACACCACTTCTTCACTGCAGTTGTCCTATCCTTTGTAAGAGAAGGAAACCAGTTTATTCTTCCCCTCTTCCTATTCCATACAAATCCTTCACTAATCCTATTGGAAAAATTTTTCCCTACAGTAGAAACCACAAGGTGAAATTTTTTAAATGACAACAATATAGTAGGGGACCTGTAAGGAGCAGTCACCACCCAACTTAGACACGTGTGAAGGCACCAGCTCTTCTTCCTGCATCACTCCTAGGAAAGTACAGGGAGCTGAAAGTTAAGGAAAACCTACTAAACCATCATAAATAGAGCAGCACCATCTCTGTATCTTTAGAGCAGTGTAATGGGGGATACTTCCTAATCTGACTTTCATTCTGTTTAGAAGAGTGAGTTACAAAGATATCATAGCAAGAACGAAGAAAAGCCAAAGCTGGAACTGAGGAAGGAAGACTGATAGAGGGTGAGGTTTACCCTCCAGTGCTCTGACACATGTAAAGCTCTGGCTTGGAAGACAGCTTGAGTTCTCACAGAGTAGAAATATTATGGTGAGAGGAGATTGGGGAGAGGGCTCCAGGCATACAAGTAAAGAGTCTTTAAGGAGACCTTTCCAAGTTAGGCCTCATCACAGACGAATCTGAGAAGATGTCTGAGGAAAAGATATTAATTACACACATAGGTATATAGAAAAGAATTTAGTTTCTAAAGAAAACTAGTCAGCTTCTTTCTGGCTACAACATGATGCAAATACCACACTGTGTCTCTAGAGGATATGTTCAGTCAATGCCCAACATGGCACTGAGAGAATCTAATTTATTATTGTTGCTATTCCTATTACAGTAATTCCACTGGGAATAAAAAACCCCGGCAATTTAAAGGGGTTTTTCTGCTTTTCTCTTGTTAAAGCTTAGTGCAAGTCATAGTTCCAGAGAAACCATCTGGGATTTCAGACAAAACAACTTGTCAGTCCCTCTGCATGAGAAACTGAAGTTCTGGTACAAATTGTGGCTTGTTTCCATTTCCTATCTGGATAACTTTATCATTATGCATGAATTCTGAGCATTAATTTTTTATTTGTTTATTATGATACCAGGTAACTGACATGAGGCAAAAGACTATTTTACAGAATATTGGAGGGGAGTAGAGCAAAATTTAGCAGTTTTAAAGTAATGAGAATAAGTTATTACCTTTCCTTTAATAGTTAAGTTGCTAAATAAAACCAAAACACCTCTCTTAAGTCAACACAAATTTTAATTTACTAAGTTTTTTTGAGAAAAATAGATATTTCCCTTCATGGCAAGGGGGAAACCTAGTCATCATAAATGTTCAGTGATTTTGTGAGAAGTTACAGAAGAGTAGAAATTCAAACTGTTTTTCATATTTTTTGGCAGATGTTACATTTTTCTAATTCAGCCTGAATTTTCAAAAAAATTATTCTTGTCAAAATGTATTTTTTGACTCACTATGGCTCTAGAAAACACAGGTATTTCATCTCATACACCCTATATAAGATTGAATAGTGATCTTATCAAAGTGTATTTTTTAAAATGCTGGTGAAATTGAACATATCACATCAGAGAACTCCTCTCCATAGATCAGTAGCTTTGCAAATTATTCCAAAAGGTGCTGAAATTTAAACAAAAATGATCCAACAGGGTTTTTTGCCTCAAATGGGAAATTCCTCTGTCATTAAACAGCATGGATAAATATTAAACATCAGAACAATACTGGGACCCAGGATCCTCATAAACAAATGAGGGTTTGTTAAATGCCTGGCTCTGCTGCTATATCTCAGAGTTAAAACTTCTTTCAAAATGACAAATAATGGGTGTACATGTTGTACAGCAGCACAGTTTTTTATACGTGGCTTGTAAAATTTGCTGCTCACTGTATCTAAACCAAGAGCAATTTCTCAGTGATGGCTTCTAATCTGTGTTTCAGCCAAGGCTGAGATTCTCGGGGAGTTGTCCAAATTCTTTCCCTTTGTCTGCTGCAAGGGGCATTTTCATGCAAAACTATTCAGCTGGAACAGATATTTCTAAATACCTTCCATAACCAGTAGCTTTTGGTACAAACCAAACACACAGAATAAAGGATCACAGTTTCATTAGGGTTTCACTGATGATTATTGTGTAAGGCTCAGGCTGCTAGAAGGGAATGAAGCCCACCTTTGTTATACTATCAAGAGAAACAATGTAAACTTCATTCTTTGTTTGCTTGAGAATAAATAACTTAAAGAATAGTTCAGCATGTGGGGCCAAGCTTACTAATGTAATTTCCTCAATCTGTGATTTCTGTGATGTACGAAGCACCTGAGAAAATGCTTCCTGGTTTTTGCCAGAATTCTCTCTCTCTCTCTCTCTCTCTCCATACAAGTCACACATGGAGAAAAGAATAATCAGCTCTTTTCCATAAGTGCTCTCTTTTTTTCACCAGTGCATTCTGTAATTAACCTGTCTTGCCAAATTTCTATAATCAATAATTCCCTATAAAATTATATGTGAAAATGCCCATTTATATTATTACCAGGGGAACGATAGTTTGAGCAGTTCTGCTGTCCATAACTGTGGCTTTATCTCAGTAAGAGAAATGTGGTCTCTGAAGTAAGCTTCAAAATACTAAGGACTGCGTAGCTTCAAGTCAACTCCATTAAACACAGAGTTTGTTTTGTTGCTACCAGTGTAAATTCCATGTATCAGCATTCTGCAGTGGTTTTATTTTCCAAGTGGTCTATGATAAAATCATTAAAACAGATTAATCCTGAAGAGATAAATATGTGCCTGATAATACAGCAGGGGTGAAAATCAAATTTCAAATTGTGCTGACAAAGAACAAAACCAGAATATTCCACTCAAAGTACCTTCTATAGCAGTCAGAAACCACAAAACAAGTAAAATGATCCCCACATTCTGAATCAAACTTGAATTTTGGCAAAGGGAAGAGGTAATCAAGCTCCTTTCTTCAAGCTCCTTCCCAGCATCTGCTAACCCCCCTGACTCAGCCACACATTCACCATTCCAATAACCCAGACCTCTTTGTTACAACTCTGGTGGAGCTGGGCGTTCTCAGGTGCCCTTGACCCATCAGCCTTGCTTTGCATGGGGCCAGAGGGACTGAGTGAAGAGTGGGCATCTCTGATACCTACTTATATTTCTTTGACCTACTCCAGGCTTTGTTTATATACTTTTCTTTCCTATTGATAGAATTAAAACAGCACACCATCAAGATGCCATTAATTCATAGTAATGAGTCCTACACTAGAGAAGACTTGTGGGTCTTTCTCCTCTCTGCCATGTGAAGAACCATTTTTATTGAAAGATGTTCACATAGTGTTCCACTTTACAGCATCAACTTTTGAGCAAATTACACTAGAGATGAGAGAGTTCAATGCACATACCCTGGCTTCTTCATAAGGCAGAGACAAAAGAGAATACAGTGAAATATATTTAACTATATAAATATTTGGCATTTTAGATATTATAAAATTAACAGTATTCAGCTGTAGATTCCTCACTCCATCTTCACCCTCTCAAATGCCTCTTGAGCTGACATGTTTTCAGAGGAAGAACTTGAGAAGGATTTAAACGGGGAGATGGTGAAACCCAGAGGGCTTTTTATATGTTTAGGGTGATTATTCCCCCACAATTCATAAGCTGTGCATATCCAGAACCTCTGATTTACTATAACATGCATTAAGAGTGTATCTATAAATGAAGATAAGAGTCTATTATAGAAAAATTGTTAATGGAGAGAGTAATTCATACAGCAGAGAAGTAGGAAGGGACACTACTGGAGGAAGAGACTTGATGACAAGGGAAATAAGAGCAAGTGACTACCTAACAAATAAGTAGTTTTGGAAAAATGTGCAAGTCAATCCATGGTGAAGTCGCAGGAAATTCTAGGAGTGTTTTGAACAAAACAATCTCTTTCTGTTTGGCCTGAGAGTTTTCCTGTTAGAGCCAGGCCAGTGAATACACTTTATCTTGGGAATCTACTAAGTGAAAGAGTAGAGGTCTTTCTGCCTGCCAAAGAAAGCCTAAACTATTTATACTTGACAAGAGGGAGTAAGAAAATCTTATGGAACAAGGCATTTTTCAGGGATTTAAATGACTCTGTATGCGATTCTATGATGTACAGTTCTGCCACTGATCTATCTCATGACCTTAGGCAAGTCACTTCACCTTTATGCCTCAGTTAACCTGTTTTACTGACATAATAACACTGAGCCTTACTGGGCTTCAGGATGATGAAACATTTCTTTCCTAGAGCTAAATCCCCTCTGTGATGTGAAAAAAAACCTCACCAGTGATTAATCCAACCCTTTGTTCAAAGTGAGAAAATGTATTTATGTGTTTGAAAAAAAAAATTCAATTTTTTTATTTGCAATCTGAAATAACAACCAATGTGGAAAGGTCTGATTAAAAAGAATCATGAAGGTTTCCTAATGTGAGTCAAGGAGTGGATGTGTGGGGATCTCAGTGGTAGGGAACGTGCATATAACAATTTGGAGTCCCTTTGCATTCCCTGCAGCATGCCTCTGGCTGTAGGAGCCAGAATCTAGCCCTAAATTAATAATTAGCACTTTCTGTTTAAGCTCTCCAGGAAATGTCACGAGGACAGACAGAAGTAGTAGAAAATGTTACTGGGCAGTGTAGAAAGATAAGTGCCAAGAGATTTATACCCTGCATTCTTGACAGGCCAGAACAGAATATCAGGATTTAAATAACCCACTGGCAAGACCTTTCACATCAATTTGACTGTGGTGGGAGGAGAAACTCTACAGGGATGTGTGTGTGCCTTCACAGGTAATAAGAAAGAGGTACCTGCATCAGCATGCATGTGAGTACAGAATGGGCTAAAGTCCCTGCATTTGCAAGTGGCTATAGTCACTTATCAGATTTTGCTTTCCCTTAGCTATGTCTGCATTTTGAATTTAGCAGAAGAAAGATGGGCCCTGAAACTTTCTGATCAACATAAAGACAATAAATGAAAATCAGCAATAGAAATATCACAGAGACTTTTTAAAGGCTGCTCATAAAAATCTCATTTTCCAGTACAATTTGGCAACATTTTTTCTTTTAAGATAATACTGCCAACTGTTAAATGTGACACAATTTGGACACATATTTTATGAAGACCCAAAAAATTTTATATGCATAATTAGTCCCAAGAATGATATTTTTATTGCAATTACATAAAGCTAGCCACTTCCTCCTACAGGGATATAATTAAATTGGATTTTAAAACACTGACCACAAATGAAAAAAAAATTGTTTTGAGTAACATACTTTGCAAGTATCTTGCAAGTTATCCTAAATAAGTAGGAACTCGTTTTTGCAGAGTTGTTATTTCACTCCTAAGTGTTGTAATGTGCCACTGAGTCAGCTGTAGAATATTTGATTTACTATTAACACATCTATTAAACTAAAAATACACCTTTTATAATTTATGTGTGAATAACGCTATTCAAATGTAACATCTGGTTTACTCCTTGATTTCTCAAATTCTATAAGGAAAGAGAAATTTCTTGAGATGAGTTTGTGACCTAAGTTTTTTGAACTTTGCATTAGAATAGGCAGCAGTTGACAAAGAAATTATAAAGCTGTGCAAGAAAAGCTGGAGGTGAATAAAAAAAGTTCCATTCCACCCATGCTTGGAAAAGTTTAAATCTGATGGACCAGAATTTCATACAATTGTGTGCGTGTTTGTCAGTGTACATACAATTAAATTAAAAATATATAATGCATGCACACGTAAAAATACATGTACATTGTGTACATGGTAGGTATACACATTTTTCAGATATATATAAAAGAAAATAACTGTAGATGACATCAAATTTTCAAACCAAACGTTTGTCTCAGATAAAACAGAGCCTTGGGTTCCATAGAGACAAAATTCAGCCTCTTTATAAAATCTGCCTATTTCATGTATCAAAGAGCCCATCACAGATGGTTGCAGTGATGTTAGGGGAGCCTGTCTGTAAAGGCTCAGAGCTTTAGGTGGGGTGGTTGTTCAAACACCCTTCTGGGCTAGCAGAGGTTTGCAGCCAGGTCTAGAGATGTGTTACCAGCAGCACTTCTACTGCAGCACAGGTGTGCTCTCGGGGTGGGATGCAAGTCCTGACAGGGCTCAGCCCTGACCTGACTCCTGAGCCATCCTGGCCAAGTTAAGCAAATCAGAGCTGCCTTTTGGCTGCAGGGTGTAATGGATATGGGCTTTGGGATAACCCAAATCTCTGTGCACACGCATGCAGCATGTATGTGTAAATGAACAAATGATCAGTGCCAGAGTCTGGGGCACAGTACTGTGCAGTACTGCCAGCCCTCAGGTCATGCCTGCCCAGTCAGGAGACATGCCAAATATATACTGAAGAGTATCCAAAAGTGGAGTTTGAATCCTTTCGAGGTTGAAGCATGAAGAAGGGCTGAAAGCTATCTCAGGGTATTAAGATTTACTTCTACTGTGGTCCCCAGCAGTGTATTTAGTGACTTGCTGCCAGCAACAGAGGCACCTGAAGGGTTAGACAGAAGCTGAGCTGCAGTTTTCAGAATCAGAGTAATGCCAAAACAGGAATTTCACTACTGGTCCCCAATTAGGTACTAAAATAACTTTAGTTAGCTGGCAAATTCAAAACTGCTCCTCAGAAAAAAAAAAATCTGGCTTTAATTGTGGCTGATGAGCAGGTTCAAAAATCTGTAAGCAAATCCTCATCCCTTGCTGAGTTCTCAGATCTATTGCAAACAATCTGAGCTTTCATAAAAATACACTAGTTTTCACTGATCCTGTATTTTGTCTCACATTGGGTCACTTGCCAAACAGCCTCTTGCCAGCAGTCAGTTTAATATGAAGAAGGAAACAGTCTTATTAGTTTAGTTTATTTATGATGACAAAAGGAAAAGCATGAGAACCCCAAGTTGTAAGTGGTAATTTATTCCTGATAAGTAGTAAATCAGCAGGAATTCACTGCCCACATGGGGACCTGCAGTTAAATAATTAATGATAAATAATGAGCCTCATAAATGTTCACAGTGTTTTTGAGCAGCTATTTACACATGAGCTCATTCTACAAACTCTCCTGCTGCCACAATCATGATAACCTGGTGTCCTTTCTGCATTACAGAAACATAAGATGATAACAACAACCATCTCTGTGGTTAAGTTTATGTTGTTCATTGCCAGGTTACACTAATTATTCACTGCCTCCAAGGCAGTGCTGGGTTAATACATCAAACTGATGTATCTTTTGTCATGATAAACTTAGCTCACACTGTATCATCATACATTCCACTGATGTGGCCTTTGTCTGGAAAAAAAAAAGCGCGGAATTATTAAAAGAAATCAGCAAAGGGAGAAGACTGTAGATGTTTATGTTCTGGGTCACAAACTAGTAAGAAATACTGGTATTAAAATAATAAAAGAAATATTAAAAATACAGTAAAAGATTAATTTCTGAAGTATCAAAGGGTGTGGACCCTTGTAGCTTTGTATGCATCCTTTTTCATCATCACTGTTTAACACTGGGCATTAGAAGAGATAAAGTCAGCTCTAACATGGTAATTTTCACATGCCTGAACCTGGAAAACCCTGAAGCTCTTGAGAAAATAAATTGCCTGAGAATACCCTCAGTCCTCATTGACTCATGTGCTGATAAAGCAGCCAGGATAGTGCCAATGCCCCTTTTATTTCTTTCCTTTCCCTAGGTTATTATCTTTCCCCTTCTGTATTATCTAGCTACTACATCATGAATTTAATGGGAAGCAAGACCAGGAACTTCTCTAATTCAAATCTGATGTGCTGTTGATCTTTTGTTTTGCTTCAGAAGCATCCAGCATGCCTCGACCTACAGGGGCTGAGGGTAGCCATCACAATTGTCCCTGCTTTTGTCCTTCCATCATCCCCAACACATGGTCCTTCTCTGTGTACAAAGTATTAAATTCAGCCCTGAGTCGAAGTTCAGAGCCTTGTGAAATTCCACCCTTCTAGCTGGATTGTCCATGCTCAGAAGGATTGTTTGAAAGCTTTTGAAGTAACCCCTGGCCATTAAAAATCAGGCTGCAGGGTGCTCATGCAGGAGGTAATGCAGTTGGGTGTCTGGCATGGCACACTGCCCACACACGTGTAAATTCAAGGTAGCAAACCAAAACCACATGGCCTCTCAATTATTCTCTTCAAACTGGTAAAACACAAATAAGAGGTGAGAAGACAAATGGGTACAGTTTTTTTCTTTTTTTTTTTACAGTTTGAGAGGAAAAGGTGGGATGTGAGTGCAGAGAAAATGGAGAATGATGATTTTAAAAAAGTAGTGCATACCAATTCACAACCATATTTCATAACAGAGAAGAGAAAAGGAAGTGAATGCGTAGAGAAGCTGTCTGGGTTTGTTGAAATAAAAAAACCTAAAACTCAAAAACCAACAGCCCAGAGCACAGCTGATGTATGAGGCCCAGGTAGGGGAGAACGGATGTGTGAGAAGAGCCAAAGCCACATTCTCCTGCTGGGGTGTGAGCAGGGCAGCAGGGACACACTGGAGCAGGGCTTGGGGACAGCCCTGACACCTGCCCAGCTCCTGCAGGAGGGCTCAGCTCCTGCTGGAAACTCTGCCCCTCAGCCTCCCCTGCTCCTCTGCCCTCCTGCTCCCCAGCACCCCTGCTCTTCTGCTGCCTGGATCCTTGGCCTCGGCACTGCCCACCAGGTCCCACAGCCCCTCCAGGGCCCACAGCTCCCTCTCCACAGCTGAGACTGCTCTGTTCCCTCGCACTTGCGCTGTCTGCTGTCCTCTCGCTGGGTTCCTGAAAGAGGTCTGATACTGTACTTGCCTACATCTGTAGCTTTCCTGCCCCCATTTTCCTTCCCATCTAACCAAATTGTCATTATCACAATCAGTCATAATCTGTCTGAGCAGAGAGAAAACATAACATCTTTTCTTGCTTTCAATTCCTGGGAATAATAAACATCCTTCAAAACCTCCTTTCATTGTTATAAGGGAGGCACAGGCACTCTGGGCATGTGTTTTTGCTATGCAAAGAGAGATTAAATGTTAAACTGTTTTGCTTCTTGAGGCTTGTTTGTTTTAAGAGCAACTTTTTTTTTTTTTTTTTTTTAGGTTACATTGAATTTCATCCACCTGGGAAATAAGAGCTTGAACCCAAAATGAACTCAAAGCAAGGACTCTCCTTCCATTTATTTATGATTCGATAAGCGTGTAAATTTTTCTGAGACTTACTGGTTGTAAAGATTGTGCAGGGAATTGTGTGTAGCTTAAAAAACGGAGGGAAAAAGAGGTTTATTTTTAGACTGTTATTCCAAAATGCCCAGTTTTTCCATCTCAGCTAGCATGTAGTGACTTGCCTTAGAGAAATAAAAAAATTAAAAGACAGGCATTCAAAATAAACCACATAAAAAATAAGCTATGTAACTGTCACCTCAGAACATTTGTTTCTTGACACTCCTGATTTTGCAAGAGAAATAATTTCTTCCTCTGGGACAGAGTTATTTTTTTAAAAGATTACTGAATTCAGGTTGTACACCCTATCTCTGTAAAACAATACTTGGCATCTGCAGTCCTGTGTTCAGAGAAGTTGCTTACAAAGTCAATGCATCCTAAGGTGATTTTTCACATGGATGAAGTTGGAATATAATATAAGTTCCTTGTATTTATTAATGGCATGCAAGAAGTTAGAAGGTGTATATATATTCCTATGCAGTTAATATACATATACATATATATATATATGAATACAAGTTTGTATATGCATAGCTATATGCATGTCTGTGAGAATATAAAATATATACATATAACATATGCATATATATTATAACAAGTCTGAATTTGATTATTTAACTCAGAATTATTCAAAGTTATGATTTCATACTTTTTAACTGATAAACCACTGGGGAAGTGAAAGTGTTTCTGAAAGAGGAAAGAGGTGAGTCAAACAGTTTTGCACATCTCAGTCAGTGTGGGAAAGTTACTGATGCTCCTCTGAGTGAAGTAACTTGCAAGAAAGACTAGCACTGTCCCTAGATTTGCTGAAATATATATATATACCTATACATATATGTACACATAATGTGAAAACGTTTCTCTTAAGCCACATTTTGTGCTTTGGACTAGAAGCAAAGTTTAGATACTGAATGTAACCTGAAGGTCAGTACCTCCCATCTGAGAGGTGATAACTTTACAAGACATGTTGGCCCAATCTCTGAGTGAACAGCTAACTCCACAACAAATCATTCCATAGAAAGAGGAGAGTACTGCCTCATGTCAGACCATAGTGGGAAAGTTTCTTCCACTGGCTTTATTTAATTCATGAGAAGCTGAAGTGTTACCTTCCTTCAAAAATAAGCCTTCCTAGCCAGCATTATGGCACATGTTCCCATATGAATTTACTTCTTGGAATCCTGCTAAGCCCTCAGTAACATTTTATTACAACAGTGTTTACAAGGTAATAAAGAAAAGGTATTTTTTTAATAAGTGTTAGATCTGGTGCCTTTCATTAAATGCCCTTTGATCTTTTATATCAGATGACTTTACTGTAAAGACTAAATGAGAGCTCCTGATCTATTTTTTTCAATATCATTCACTACATTAATCACCTTTTCACATTTTTCTGGTCCCCTTTCTAAAAAGTTCCAATATTTTCAATACTTCCTTCTACTGAAAGCTTATGAACCTCTCATGTTTTTTGATGTTGATTTCTGAACTCCATTTTATTATCCATTTCTGCATGCAAAAATGTTGGCAGCACTGCAGTCAGTCATCTATTTGAAAAGAGACCACTGAGAGTTTTCTATTGCTCTATGAGTGAGTTTACTCTCTCTCTCTCTAACATCCAAGCATTTTCATCCATTTTTTGTTCATTGTTTTAAACTAATGGACATGCCATCACAGATTTGTTGACCATCACAGAATTGTTGTGTACTTGAACCTGTAAACAGGTCCTTTCATTATGTTCTCCATTAGAATAGGTAAGCCAGTCTTCAAAGGGCTTATAGCCAACTTGTCTAAACTGAAATCTTAGAGGGACTAAATTCAGGCACAATCAGAAGAGAGGGTAGTGAAGATGAGGCAGCAATATGATTTCTCTCAGGAGATCAGGAGTCATGTCATCACATCACGCTGCACAGTGACATTTCTAGAGGAGGAAAAAGGAAGAGAGGGAACAACCTTTAATCACTGCTCTGTTTTTGGTGCCAGCAAGGCTAAGTGCTGAGACACATATTGACAAAAATCATTATTACTTTTCACTAAAACTATTTCCCCCTTCCTGTTTTTGTGAAGAAAGAGTCCTCATGGAGACTACCTTTTGAAAAAGCATTCAAACCAGAGTTGGAATACCTGGAGTGCAAGAGCCAGGGACTTGAATTTTACTGTTGCTTAGACCAGCAGTACCAGAGCAGGCTCAGGCATTTGCTCTCCCCAGCACAGGGACAGGGACACCCAGGCCTGCCTGGGGGACACAGTGTCAGCTGAGATTTTGGGAGCACAGGGCACACTGCTTGCTGGGATCTGTCCCTTCCAAGACTGTCCTGACCTCGGAGGCTTTCAGAGCACGGTGCTGTTTTCTACAAAATCCTTCTTCACAGCACTTATCATGACTATGAGGGATTTTCTGCAAACTCTGTGTGCATTAAGTGCAAGGTAAGAGTGGTGTAAAAGCTCCCTGCTGTATCTGCTGTTACTTCACTATTATATGCTACATTAAAGACTTTCCTACAGAGCACAAAGGTCTTACCACTTTACCATCTGAATAATGATAAACAGAAAGATATCTGCCTTTAAGACAAACCACCCAGCGGAGGTTTCTTCTGTTTGGTGAGCAAAAAAATAGAAACTATTGTCCAAGCCACCAGCTATGGATTATCTCACTGAAAAATCATAGAATAGCAACAAACTATTAATTATCTTTCCTTACTATAAACTACTGAAATTGCTCTGTAAATGTTTTTCTTTTATAATGATAAACATTTCTGTCACATAGCTTGTATAATTAATTATGTTTCAATTTAAGAGACCATCTCATTTTCACTGGGAAACAGTTTATAAAAATATTAGAGAGTGAAAGATTGTTAATCAATTTTTCAAAGTATACTCCATGTTTTTTTGGTTAAACAGTCACTCAGTATTTGTGGTATGTTTGCACTGACATTCAGGCTATGTCTAATTATGCAACTAAGCTGTTTCCACAGAGGAACTGGAATTTAAAAACATGGACTTGGGAGCTGTTCAATGATTCTCAATTTAGCTTTAGTAAAAGAAATTTGAACTTGTAAAGATAACTTGTTGGAAGTTGTTGGAAGTAGTTTTATGGGATGAAAATCAGGAAAGAGATTATTAAGATTCTCTGGTTATGTTCATTACCCAAACTAACACTAGCTTTAAACAACATGAGAAGTATTCTCTCTTCATACTTTTTGTGTTCACATCACAGAAGGCAACAATATCTGGTAAATGAGTTTATCCTGCATACTCAGCTTCCTCTGCAGCCCTGCAACTGCCCCCCCATGAGTGTCTTCTAAGATTGTTGAGAAACAACACCCCCAGTGTCTTTTCAGCTACCAACCTGCAATAAAACAATCCCTTCCTTCAATAAAATAATAGGATATTTTATAACGTCTGTGACTGAACAGGGCTCCTTCCATCTCAAAAGCATCTTTCATATTGCTAACAATATGAAACTATCAACTATGTCAACTATCTTGTGACACTGAAGGACTTAACTGAAGTAAGAAATTAATTTGAAAATACAATTCTGCATTTGTATTTCCAAGAGTCTTATGCTATTTTTTCAAATTACCCAGGACATCACTTTTGCATAAGGCAGGTTGTGTTTGGCTTTTATTGAAGCTTTAATTGGAATTCTTTGTGCGCTGGCATACTATTGCAAGCAACCTAAACTTTTGAACTCAATCCTTCAAAATAGTTCAAATATATCTTACCAAAGATTATATTTTTCTGGATCAATTTTTTAAATATGTAAAATTAAGATTTGTTTCCTTTTAAAAATGTTTATAAGTAAGCAAAGTTGACTCTCAGCTGTTCCAAGACCTCTTCTTTATAGGTTTCCTGTTACTCTTCCCATAATGGTCTCAGATTTCCTGCATGTTAGATTAACAGAATTTCCAGAAATTTATCTATCATGGGAAGTTGACACTACTTGTGCAGATACAAGCAAGCCATGAAGCAATGAAACTGTGTTTCCACTTTACAACAGCTGTGAAAGACAAAGAGTAATATCAAATCAAGACAAAACAAAAGCTTTTTCTTGCAGAACACCAGTACATAATAATTTAATATTTTATGCTAAAGTAAAGCTTGAGTGTCATAGCACTCAAATTCCCAATTTGTTACCATTCTAATTCCCAAATTGTTCCATTTATTTTCAAACAAGTATTTTGAAATTTAATTTCCCATCTCGGTATGAAAGCAAAAGATTTCTAAACATTTGTAGGCATTTGAATAGAAATGCATATACCTACTTGACATGCAACACAGTATTGATCACAGTTCAGAATGGAATTCTTTCTACTGTTTTTGCAGAATATATTCAGTCTCTTTTTCTGACTTGCATCTCACGTACTGACTCATATTGGCTCAATTCCAGGTAATACCAACACAAAGACCATTTTTTATGGAGATATGCCCAGAACAATTTAACACTGAACATGTAAAAATTCAAGTAGCACCCATGCCACTACAAACCTCATTAGCAGAATTAGACACACACCTCAAAACCACAGCCAAAATGTAATTGATTGATTCACATTTAAGCTGCTGAATGCTGTGAAAATTTATAACCTCATATTTTTTTCCTTCTGTGACAGAGAACAGGAAGAATGCACATAGAGGCAAGAGAGTTCTTCCACCATGTGTGACAGTGTAGTGCACAGCTTAACTCTAGCAAATATTATAACACCTTCATTCCTTGTTAACTGTTGTTTTGCTTCTCATGGTCTTGTATAATTGTTTGCACACCTTAGAGAGACTTCCAGGAGCAAAAGAAAAAGAAGGGGGAAAACAAAATTCAAATAAAAAAAACAACCAAAGTTATAATAGATAATATCAATTTTTGTGTCATGCTTCATGTGAGATTTAGCCATGATCTGAGGTTGCTAAGTTCCAGACAGACAGTCAAGACATGGTCAGACATGAATGTGCTCGAGCACGTGTTAGTGGAATTGTAAACAAATTCGAATTAATACTTTTTGTGTGTGTGTGATGCTTACTCCAGAGATTTTTGCAAGGGATTCAAAACTTTACACTTACTTGATATATAAGTAGCTTGGAAATGCTTCAGCACTTTGCAAAGCTGTAGTGTAGAAACACTTAAGAGTGATGATCTATTAATTGTAAGTATACTTGGGTAAGGCTTAATAATAGTGAGGCTATGTTTGTTCTCAGCTCACAATGGTGAGAGTTCAGGGATTGCCAGGTGAAGGATTCTTAATCATTTCCCCCTGTTGCCCCCATATAAATGAGAATACTGAAAAGCTACAGAATTAGAGGCCATGCTGGCAACTGTCAGTTCTAGCTTCTCAAAGCTTTCATTACCCATGTCATGTGTGATGACATAACAAATAATTCTTTGATCTTGTGAGAAGAGGAAAAAACTAAATTGAATGTGAATTGTAGTATGGGAGACCTCACACGGCTTTTTAAAAAGGCAAAGGGTTCCTGAGATCACCCATTTTATCCATTGTCAAGAAAGGCCCACCTCTATCTTGGGAGCCACCTTTTCTGGCATAAATGGTGAGATATCACCTCAGACAAACCAAGCAGGTTTTCAAAGGGATGTGCAGGAGGTTCATGAACAATTGCCTTTATTTGTCAGTGGGTAGTTAATAAACACACTGCTTTGAAAATTTACCTCTGCACGTCCACTCTTCTTTCAGCTGTACAATGGCAGCCACCAGTTTTCTAAAGAAGCTCCACCCAGTCAGCCTTTCCAGCTGGGAGGGCAGGAGGACATCTGTCTCCAGAGCCAGTGTCAATCATATTCTAACAATCAACTGCTTCTCCTCGGCTGAATTTATTATTTGCACTAAATGATCTGTTTCTCTCAGCCAGTCTTCTAAACTCCCTCTTCTGAGGTTACTGATTATGAGATATAAAAGTCTGTCTCTTGCATGTTTGGTTTTTTTTTTTTTTTCCCTAAAAGGTTTTTTATCACTGAAACACTGAGCTGCATTCTTTACATATGGGATCCTAGATCCTTTCCTGATGTATCTTCAGTGCCTTTACCCCATAATATATCTGATTTGTCCCTCGATTCAATGCTATCTCACTCTAATTGTGTTTTCTCTTTTCTTTTGCAGTAAGACTATTTTGCAGTAGAAGGGTCTGATGATTATTGCACACTCTTCCAAGCAGAGAACTTTTCATCCTGCAATTTGTGAAATGCCACATATAGAAACAGTAAAATAAGAAATTAATAAACATAAAATAACATGTTAAGTAAATATGTTAAAGTGAAATATGCCTCAAATAGATATAAGATTCATACATTTCAGAATAAGCTAAAAACAAATCCAATTGTCATGTATTTGTCTGTATTAATGAGTTTCTATACATATATAATTTACCCATCTAAAATGTTTAGGGTTATTTTACTCTGTGATGTTTATACTATCATGCAGCAAAAAACATCTTACTTTCATATTCCAGATATAATTTGCTATATTATGTCTCTCTCTATGCTAACATGAAATCATCAGAAGAACTTAAAAACAGAAGGTATGAATTCTTCAGGAGCCTTTCAAACAGAAACAGGACTTCTTCCTGTGCAAAGAGGCTAACTGGGAATTTAACATGTAAATTAGCAAAGAGGCTGATGTCAGCTTCCACAGTAACTTCTTTGCAAAGGTAACACTCTAATTTCCATTTTAGATGTTTCCAAACTTATTGCCATATGTTGAATTTTAAAAGACCCACAGCTGTTTTGCTTGGCTCTGTCACACAAGAGCTCCTGGAAAGTAAAGCATTGGGTTCAAGAAGATAAAATTGTGTGCAACATAAGCCTTCATAAATAGCAGCAGCTCATCATGGCATGTTTGGTTTGGTGTTTACTGTGTTGGAAGAATGACTTGGGATTGTATTCACACCATCCTAGAGCCTTGTTTCATTACACTTATTACTACATTTTAGTAGTGGGCAGTCTTAATCGTTAAACTGCTTTTGTAATATTCCCTCTCAAGTCTGTGTACAGGCATGCCTAAGTCTCCAGCCATCTATGCAGGAAAAGACTATAATGAACATCTGAATAATCTGCATAGCTGGACAGTTGGCCAGCATGAAAATCTTTCCAGGATGTTAGTGATCCAGGGGCAAATGGTGAATTAAACTCCTGCTCAAAAAAAAAAATTTACACTCATATTTAATTTGAAATTTTCCACATGCAAAGTTATCTGACTATGCTTGCAATCTTCTGTACATCTGTGTAGGAATGCCCACAAAATGCTGGATGGAAAATGCAGCAGCTGAACCCAAATATATTGTATTCCCTTGACCTTAATGAAATAGCCATTGAAAAATAGCAAAATAAAACATTTGCATGGTTATGATGAGCAGCAAGTTCTTATTGATATTCTGTTCCATATATACTTCTCTTTTTTTTTTTCAACTATCCCCAACTATGGCATCTCTTACTATGTTAAACATTTCCTCTCCAGTTTTAATGTTTAGACAGGATTTTGTGGAGCTCTATGTCTTTCACTGCTGGTCATTTAGCCCAGCAGTAGATATTTCAGCTCAGTCTCTGCATTATTCCTACTCTGTGTGAGCATTTTATTTTTACTGTAATTTTCCAATACAACAAGGATTGCTTTTGGCACAGATAAAAATCAGACAAAAGATTTCAAATAAATTTATATCTTAGTATTCTTGTTTTAAAGGAATCTATTTAAATGCTGCTATTTTAATTTCAGAAGTGCCATGTTACTTTATTGGCTGGTGAGTGAGCAGATTCAAGCTCAGGATACGCTCAGGAAGTCACATACATCCTCAGCAGTCCTAGATAAGGGCATGTTTATGTTAGCACTGCACTGCTTTTGGTATTTGAAAAATATGGCCAGGGACATTTCAAGATGGTTTGAAAACAGTCTCTTCTAGAAAAGATTTAGGGTAAAGTGAGGCCATACTGAAGAGCAAGGGAGTTGTAATTACTTTTTGGATGGTCTGGAGAACAGCTTTTTACCTCTGACCTTTTTTTCTGAGCAAGGCTGGATGATTATGTCAAATTAATTCTGTGGATGTGTACAAGAAGTGAAGTATTGTAAGAGCCTCAATATTTAGCAGATATTTATTAGATACCTGTTAGACTGGTTTTAAGGAATAAATCAAAACAGGACTGAAATAAGTACTATTTATTTCTAATAGGCCAAATTCAACAATACCCCATAAAACTATCGTAAGAGAAGGATTTAGGGGTGGTGTGTGTAAAGCAGTAACTTAACAGAAAAAATAATGGCAAGAGACTTCCCTTGATACTGCTGCTTTATATTTAGCTGTGCACTTCAAGAATCCTTGCAAACATTTCTTTAACAACATAAAACCTTAATGTTGTCCTTGTAATACGATCACTGTAGGTACCATCAGTTTGAGTAAGTACATACTACAGCTCAGCATATGGATATTTTTTTGTACAAGCAGCTGCAAAACGGTGGACTGTGTGAAAGTACAATGCTGTTCTGTCCTGCCTTTCCCCCTGCACTATACATCTCCCACTTTCTGAAACAGTACCTCTCCTCCTCCACCCACACATAGTGAATTCCTGAAAAAGAGTCACATTTGCTTTTGTTTTGAATGAAAATGTGCTCATAATTATATTTATATCTTCTTCAAATGGGGTCTCACTGAATTTTAACAGTTTCCTGTTTATTTTCTCATCTCTCTCACAATGGATTATCCATTTAAATCATCATCAACATTAATGCACAGCAGCATAAGCCTTAAACCAAGAGGATTTTTAATACCATTTTCATCTGGGCCAATTGCAGAAACCATATACTGATTGCATAACTTCATAGTAAGACTTTTTTCAAGACAGCCACAAGATTAGGCTTTCAGAAATTCACTCATATGTGAGAGTGCCAACAGCTTTCTGATGAAGGCAAACCTGTCATCAGTGATCCATGCAATTGTGCATGAACCTTGATCCCCTTTTCCACAGCAGTCCTTCACACTGAGATCACAACCTAGGACAGGAGTGTCAGCATTATCCAGCTGTGTAAGTTCATCCTCAAATACCTCGCCCATTTTCCCTATTTCTGAATCGGTTGAAACAAACGGGGAGGAGGGACTTTATTTAGCTGTCAGTCCTGCCAAGAGTGCAGACTGCACCCCTGGGAATATGGACACAGCACAGAAGGCCTGGTGTTCTCATGTTAATATTAATACTCTGGATCCTGTTCCAGCTGACTTATTTTAATAATGGAATTAGAGCTTAGGGAATAGACCTAATTTGTAGAGTTTTATATTCAAACAGGAACAAACTTCACATAATTGTATTTCTTGTGCAACTGCCCTCATCTCCAGAAAGGAGCTGAATTCTCCTGATTTCACTACCCCTCCAAGAGGGGTTTTGAGGGTTCTGTAGAACTCCTTTGGAGCTGAGTAGTTCAGGTTTGCATTCCACGTCTCAGTCACAAGGTTACAGAAATGGGACACAGATTTGGTCTCTGAGTAAGGAAACTGTATATGAGCACAGACTCCAGCACAGAGTATTACTGGTCACAGCTCTCAGTTTAAGGATTTATGGGTGGATATATTATGTCTCAGCATCTGTTCTGCATCACAACTTTTGACATGGAGAAAGAATCTCCCACAGTGATTTGAGCAAAGACAACACTGCATTCACAGACAGCGCAGCAGACAAAATTTTGGCCCTGAAAACAAAGTATTTGGTCCACTGGTTGGTTGGTTGGATTTTCTGAATTTAGTCAGCCTTGCTGCTTTAAAATTCTCCATATGGATTAGACATCAATAGCTAAATTTGGATCACTGCGTGGTTTTATCATCTGTACATACTTGGTCAAAATAAAACAATTTGCATTTTAAATTATAAAAATAAAAGGTACAATATCATTTTGTCTTTATCTCTACACAAGTTTGGCATTATTCATTGTCAGAAGCCTGGTAAGCAGCCTTTGCCATGTATGCAGTGTATGATGTCTAACAGATGTAGAAACTTATTGCAGACTGAAGAATTTTCTTTTGAAAAATTTTATGGAGGGGTGTCACTCAAAAATGGGTTTTGGTCCTTACTTTACATTCTCCTCATTCTTTCAAAGCAAATGTAATCACTTTCATTAAATGAGCAAGTCTTCAAAGGTTTTGAATCAAATGTCCAATGTTTGGTTTGTCACTAACATCATACTGACAATCACAAACTTGTACCAGTGACATATTTGATTTCATACCTCTCTTTTAAAATTTAGAGATATTTTTCTGGTGTTATTACTGCTTAGATGCTGTCATTCTCTCTGGCTTCTTTTGTGACCTTTATAATTGTCACATTTGAACTCCCAATGAGAATATTAGTTCAGTCAATATGATAAGTCAAAAGTTCTGTGGAAATGGTAATAGAAAGGAGATTACTTAATTTCATTCTGCTGAGGAAACAAAAAAATTAAATACCAAAACAGCAAAATACTAAGAGTCTATTTTATGGGACCAGAGAGAAACAACTTGAAGAGATGATCTCTAGAAAGAGACAATAAGAAAATTAAAATGAAACAAGAATCAAAATGTAAAATGTTTAAATATAAACTAAAACTCTAAGGAGTGGCATCAATGGCACCTTACCAAAGGACTCATTGGCACACAAAATCTAACCAACACCTCCTTCACAAAGTGCAATCTGACCCACTACGAACTGGGATACTTAAGGCAGAATTCAGTCAGAACACTACAAATGCTCCAAATGTTGCTGTGATGGGTCAATTTTGCTTGAAGTCATGATCTGGAACTGGCATACTGTATTGTTTGTTGTAATTTGAGAGGAACAGGTATCAAGGAGCATTCAAAGGAATAGAGACAAATTCACTCTCAAATGATTGGAGCATATA
Organism: Erpornis zantholeuca; assembly: GCA_013400515.1. Classification (NCBI taxonomy): domain Eukaryota; kingdom Metazoa; phylum Chordata; class Aves; order Passeriformes; family Timaliidae; genus Erpornis; species Erpornis zantholeuca. The sequence continues at coordinate 3,389 of VZTN01035845.1, read as the reverse complement.
TTGCATGTTTTAAGGCAACGAGAGCAGAGGTGCTGAACAGAAGAATAAACTTAATTTCTCAGAGGACAAAAATACAACATAAGAAAATAGCTGACTGTCAGACAGTAGCTTTGGACTTGCTCATTTGAAGGATATTAAATGAATTCACAGAAGGGTTTGCGTTTAATGGAAGCAAACACAATTTCGGGGATAACTACTGAGATATTTATTTCTGCTGTAGCACTACACCTCATTTACTTCATCCTCTACCAATTTTTTACAAAATTAGCAATGAGACTTATGGGAAAATAACTCAAGAATGGCTGAGCACTCTCAGCCCCTCCTTCAGTCAGAATGTGCAAGAGTATTAAGAAGCATCACCCTGAGAAAAGACATATAATTATTCCATTGTAGAGTTTTATACAGACTACTTCTGCGTGGGGATAGGTTATGTGCCCAGGTTAAATTGTTCAAAAATATTTAGCAGTAAATGGACATTAATGCACCCTGCAGTAATGTGTGTCCCATTCCTGTTTAAATGATAATTAAATTCCTTTCCTTTCTGATAGCTTTTACCTTGAGAAAATGTCCTGTATGTAGCAGTACAAATGCTGAAAACTCAGATCCTATGCAATTTCCCAAAAATAGTTTTCTGTTTTCCAAAGAGACCTAGGTGCCAAGCACTCACTGCCTGTTTCTCTACAAGTTGGTTTCTCCATACATGGTGTATTTGAATGTTAGCATAAAGTGTCAGTTATGTGATCTCTCCTTTAATAAGGAAATCATAAAAAATAAGGCATCTTTGGGCTTTTTAGTCTAAGTCTAAAAAGTTTGAAATTCTGAATGTGCTTGATGTGAAATTTTCTGCTACTGAACTCATTTAAAGTGCTTGTAAGATGAAGTATATGTAGGTAATAACCTTCACAGGAAGAAAATGGTATAGAAATGGAGAGGGATGTGCTGCACTGAGCAGCTGAGCTGCCAGCACTTCTGATCTCATCAATGTTATTTTATTAGCCACAAATAGACATCCACGAGTCTGCCTGTGTTTTGGGGTATATCATTAAGTGCCTGAGAGTTTTCAGTATCACAATTTGAATGGGAACATTAACAGCTGAAACACTTTCAAGATACACACTTCAGTCCATGGTGCAGTTTCCAGCCCCTTGGAAAACTGTAAATTGGAACTAACCATTGGAAATGTCCAATGTAAATATTTAAGTTGATTATTCTTATCTTACTTGCACATTAATTGAAAGCCCAAGAGGCTGCCAAGCAAACAATCCTGAGAGGTTCTCAGAGAAGAACAAGAAATTCCAGATACCAAAGTGAAAATACAAACAGGGTTTCTCCTAACAATTGACATAAGAATAGAAACAATGTGAGCATTCCACTAGATGCAAAACAGTGCAAGGGGAAGTCCTTGTCTGTTAAAAAAGCAAATATTTTTCTGAAAAACTATTGATTACATTTAAACACTTCTTAACAAAACTAGTCAAATGCCTAGTTTTCCTTTACTAGTCACAGATATGCTTTTTATTCCCCTCAATATAAATCTGTCTTAGGTAAGTGGTACATTTTTCATAGGGTTTGTATTTCTGTATTAAAATAATTAGAAAATGACAAAAAAAGGGGGGTTGGGTTTGGTTTGGGATTTTTTTTAAATTTTGACTGTATACAATATGAGACTGTTCTGTAGATCCCTCATTCCTGCAGGAGGAGTGCATTTTGAAGTGCTTATTATTTCATTTGTGACAGCACCTTGAAGGATAAATTTCCCTCATGACTGTGGGCACCATCACACAAGGTGCAGTGTCAGCAGAAGGCTGGCTGTGTCACTCTCAGCACTCATGAGGCAGAGAAGTCCCACAGGAGGACATTCCCTGCCATGCATGGTGGTCTGAACAGAAGTGCACCCTGGAAACACAGCTATGGAGCAAGTCCCTCGACATCCAGTGACATCATGACTCCAAGTAATACTACAGAGAAATCTGTAGCTTACCTAATGCCACTCCATCACTGAAGTGTGGAATTTGATGGATCCAGTGTTCCACCTCTGCCCACCCATAAACACTGTAGAGTTCCCAAATCCAGCTCAGTGTGACAGATAATAATAGTGGCTTGCTTTTTTCAAAAGCCTTTTCTATCAGCCTCCATATGCCCACTGCTGGCACAGTTCATCTTCACCAAAAGCAGTTGGTTCAGACTCTGGTACTCTAGAAAATATTTTCTTAATTTATATTATTTTTTTAATTGTGGTTAGTGAGGAATATATACTTCAGCATAAAAAGCCTAGCTTAAATTGAACCAAACTATTTCAAAAAACAGTAACAGGGAAATAATTCCTGGGAATATTCTTTCACCAAAGGTGAAAGGAAAGTACTGTGATTTATTCAGCCACAGGTGATTGGAGAAGGATTTATAGTGGAAGTATTGACACTATGAAAGATAGCTATCGACATTATAGCCTAGAATGTTTGATGCATGCATCCCAACAATCTTTTCAGTAATGTTGTAGCAACAAGGTTAATGTGTGCTGCAGCCATTGGAAAGTTGCTCCCAGCATGATTTTACTTTTCTGGTGGGAAGAACAATTGTAAAGATATGAAAATTCCATTTTTCATGAAATTATAATGTCAGATTATTTATGTTATGAACTAAAGAAATTGTTGTTTTTTAAGAGATGGGCTGAAAATGGTTTTCTTCTTGATTAGTTTTAGCCATCTTCACCATGGTTGTGCAGCCCAGGATTTCAATATCCCAATCCTCTCATTCCAGGGAGGAATTGGTATCACCAGGGTGTGCAACACCTCCTACATCTGTAACATCTTAGTCTTCCAGAGTGAATCCTTCTTTTCTTAGGTCTGTCCTTAGACTTGATGTGCACCTCTAAAAACAATTTCAAAACTTCCTCATACTTTCTCTTCCATTTTTTTGCACTTAAACCCACATATATCCAATGTCAGAAATTTGCTCAGACAGACAGATTAGATGCAGTCAGATACTCCACAGACACTGTCATCTGTCTCAGTATTGCTTTCCCATGATGGGAATAGCTAGCTTAGATATTCCTGCACATCGAGAATTCCACTTAACAGCTGAACATTCTGAATCAGTTAATTATTGTTGCTGAAATATATATTTGAAGTGTGAAAAAATTGTGTAAAAGTCGAGATGAACCAAATGGGGCTAGAGAAAAATGTCATTGACTTACTGACAAAAAATGAAGCAAAAAATAATTTGAAAAAAATCCAAATTAATTGTTTCTACACAGATTCCAAAAATCAAAAATGTTTAGGATACATGTTTAGGAGGTAGAATATATAGATGAAAATGCTTCTAAATTATTCTTTAAAAATCTTCCAGAGAGAAAGCACATTATGTTCATGTCTTTTATATATATATATATA
>VZTN01035844.1:167775-191018 GCA_013400515.1 Erpornis zantholeuca | reverse complement strand
GTGGACTACTCCACTACTTATGACTCAGTCCATTCAGAAGTAGAAGTTTACAAATAGTGAAAAGTTATAAGCTTTTAAGGCTGCATGATCTGTTGTCCTGCTCCACAAGATGCTATGGAATTTATTGAATTGGTTCAAATAGATCTACACAACATAAGTATGACCATTACTCAGGCACAGTAAAAATTGAGAAAATTCATGATGGTATAAATAACATGCTCATGCAAGCATCCAAACTGCACTGATTTTGTATTGCAGGTCAGGAAAAATATTTCATTTCTTTCTGCACCCCATCTAAAGAGAGACTGATTTTCTAAATTCCTTTGGAAGAAAATGATTATGAATAATTTGACATTATTTTAAAAACTCTGATTGAAAAGACACCAAAACAAATTGTTCAAAAGCTCTGCATGTTGGTTTTCAAACATGGAGTAAATATTTTTTTAATATTATTGTATAAGGTGTCATGTTGTAGCTACTTTATATAATTTTTTTTGCTTGATTGAAACATAATTATGAATTCCCCCAACTTAAGTGATATTTATAGGGTCCAACAGTTCTGCAGACTAAATTTTACCTCTTTTTCATTAACTACAAAGGCTAATAATTAAAAATTCAAATAGAAGGCAATGAATGTCTACACAGAAAGCTAAATAATTAATTCATACTTTTGATATTTTTTCTCTGCTAAATTTTCCTTCTTGGTGCTACTGCATTCTCTCTCATGCAGACAGTTCCCCAGACATTTAAACCACAGCTAGCATGACTTTTCACTTGGTCGTGACCATACAAGTACTGTGGAGAGTTCTTTCCTTCATGATTAAATTCTGTAATACACTAAGTGTTAAAAAAGGGGGGCATGGGAAGAGGAGTTAGTGTCTACATGTTCCATTTGATCTTCTAGATAGCAGAAGACTGCGAAGGTGTAGCTCTCTTTGGGACCTTGCTCAGAGTTAATCAAGATACTGCATACTAATGGATCACACATGAAGGCTGGCTGGCCAACACCCCACAAAAAAATCATTCAGCTGTATGTCAGATTTCAAATTCAATGGCCACCAGATGCTGATAAAGGAATGGAAGTTCTCCCTGAATCCCAACCAATATTAGCTGATTTAAACTTTGCATGCACTTTTCAACATACAGAGCCAAGGTCTGTACTAAAACTGTACAGAAGAAATTAATATATGCGAGGAGATGGCAGGATGCAGAGAGGAAGAAGCATCTACTTTTTGCCCATAAATATGATGTCGGCACAGGAGAAAGCACTTCTGTCCTCTCTCTCTCAAAGGAGCTATTTTGGACATTTTATTACTTTCAGTAATAAACTTCTCATTTGGTGCATAAAAGGTTATTTTTTGTACGACAAATAAATGTCTCCTTCCCAGCCTGTTATGAATCAAATCAAGTAATATACAACCAGCTTTGGAGATGACATAGAGCTAGCAGGTCATCAACAATGTGCTCCTTTGCTGCTGCAAAATTGCTCCCTGCAGTCTTCCAGTCCTTCAATTTATTTTGAAGAGTCTTCAGCAATGGAGCCTTGGCCTCTTCTTTGGTAAGTGCTTCTGGTATCACAGAGACTGAAGCTACAGGAAGAAGTTCTTAGTGTATGATAACATTTGTATCCCCCATTTAGATTGGCCCACTTAGAAACTGACCTGTTGGGGATAGGCACTGCCGCTAACCCTACACACACTCCCTGCCCAGCACGACCTTGTTTAGGGTCTCTAGCAGATGCTGTAATTCAGGTAAGCAATAACAAATCACTTGGCTGGGAGTTCAAGAGGATTACAGTAAAACTCACTTGGGTTGTACTTCCTCTGGGATGTTTATTGCAATTATTACTCTCTTCCAGCTTAACCTCTCCCCCTGATTCCCCTATTTTCAGCTGTGGCCTTTACTCTCAGCTGGCTTGTTTTATGCTGTCCCTTTACCCTGAAATTTCAATTTACTGTTTTAGATGAAATCATACTGGTTTGTTTTATTATCCTGGCATGTGGGAGTCAAAATGGGGCATGAGGACCACTTAAGACCCAGAAATGCTTCTGACTCCCCTTAAAGAAACAAGTGAGGGATGTGAACCCATGAGACTAATTTTTAACCAGAGTTTTAAGTGGATGTTTGCTTTCCATCTCTGAAGAAACAGAGAGAACTTCTCAAGACAGAGAGACAGCAGATATGATTGTGTTACCCTATATGGAACAGGAAAGGGAGGTGGTGTTCTTTCATTTACTCTAAGAGATCCATTATTAAATTCTACCCCTGTGTCTCTGACACTTGTCATGCCTCATAGGAGTGAGGACACAAGGTACCAATGTGCCCTCATCTTTCAGAATGGGCATGTCTTGACAGACATACAGGTCACTTTGGTTTTGCAGCTTTCTGGTTTATTTTTTGTGGGGTTTATTTTTTTTTTTCTTAAGGCAAGGAGCATTTCAGCACAAACACAGATGTTTTTCAAATATCCCTGAGAAAGAGTTTGTTATTATTTTACTCAGGTATACTAGGCTCAGTATTTTGAACCCTGGCTGTTTATTCCTTCCTTTAAATAAATATACTTCTGCCTTGAAAAAGCAGATGAAGTCATCTGGTTTAAATGTTTCTCATTTCCATGCAGCATATACAGTATGATAAGCAGTTAAAACTAAAAGTAATATTTGGTATGTCAACAACATCTCTTTCACTGCCAAATACTTCAAAGTCCAACAAAACAAGAAAATTTAAATGGGTTCCAAGTTGTAAATATCTTGGGACAAGGTCAAACAAGGTGGCAAATATTTGTGTGTACTACACATTTCCACCTGATGAAAAACAAACAAGTGTGGATTTTTATTTTTTTGTCAATGCAGTAGTAAAGGGCAAATGTGGAAATCCATCCTATGCACAAATATTTCTAGCATTAAAAAAATCAATGTTTCTTTAACCACTATTCCAAGGCTCCTTTACGATTAGTTCAATACCTACTGATGTGCTGACCTACCTAATCTGATGTCTTGTCCACCTCCAAAATGAAGGCAGGCAAGGCTATATGCAGTCTTTTAGTTCTCAGATTCTGGGAAAGATCTATACCCCATTAAAGTTCACAATAGTAACAGCACCTTCAATAGCAGGGTGAATATTGACATGCTTTAAGAGAAACTCTTGTGTATACCAACACAACACTGCAAGAGATTGTATTATGTCCAGAAAAAATCAGGCCATAAGTTTTTTTTTAAAAACATAGCAAAAACTCTGTATCTAATATATCAAGTACAAGTGGAGGCATCCAACAAAGGAAACTAGTCAGTACCTGTTGTGTGATCTGTGGTTCAAAGAGTTATTTATTCAGCAGACATAAAACAAAACTCCAGAATCATGGTCCATTGGTAAAACTACACTGCAATGAATACAATTCTTGCCCGAGGTAGAACAAAGCTGAGCCCCATAGTCTTTTGAAGCATTACAGTCTCTACATGATAAATACTTAATTTATGAACCGGTGGACAGAATATTAGTGAAAAAATAATGTTCAGTATGCCCACAGCCATACAGTCTTCAACTATGATCCCACAGGTCATGCAGCTAAGCCAGGTGAGTTTAGGTCAGTGTTTGAATTAAACACCTCCAGAAGAAAGCGAGAGTTGCAGAGTGTTATTGTAATTCTGTTCATACTTGAGATCTTTGCTACAAATCAGGTTCCATATTCACAGTAATTTAAGCATACCTGAGTTAACTCTTCTTCAATTAATTAATTTTAATCAAGATACACAACATGGTAAACTTTATGAAATGGGTTTTAAAAATAAATTTTAGAATCAAAAGCTGCAGAATTAGATTATTCAAGTATTAGAGGAACTCATGTACCAGAAGAAAAAAATATTATTTTTTAAGTTGCCAAATTTTGCTAACTATAACTGTTGTGTTTACTCCCTTTCAGTTGGTTAACTCAAAAGAAAATTATTAGAACATTCAACATCAAGGTTTCATGCTAGATCAAACTCAAGGTAGAGTTAATACTCAGATAGTAAATGGACTCTGTACTTCAAGGACAACAGGCTTTCAGTAATGAGGCAATTTTCAGTAATGAGGTATCTAAGCAGAATGCTAAACAAAGTCAAAGATATCTTTATATAATCCTCACCAACATTTTATTGGTAAAAATTACATACTATATGTTATGCTAAGCCTTTCAATATGTATAAAAGAGAGATGAAATAGCCTGCTGAAGTTCTCTCACATGTTTCCATGAAAGCCAAATAAAAGCCTAGGACAGCTCATGGAGCTCTTTCCTAATGCCTCTCAGGCATCAAAAACCACATAAATCTCTGCTGAACCAGAACCTCCTGCTGGCATGCATGTCCTCCCTGCTCCTGTGAGGTGGCAACCAGTAACAGCCACTTGCGAGTAAGAAAACCTGCCAGGAGAAAAGAGAGGAGGCCCACGGAAATAGCTGGAGTTACACATCCACCCCTAAAGGCACCCCCACGTCTAGCACTTGTCAGCAGAATGGCAGCAATGCCACCACCAGCTGTCCTCTCCAGAAGCATGGTGCAGAGTGGGTTAGCAAGCTCAGCTTGACTGGCCATACCCCATAGCTCAAGCTATGGGGTTTATTAATTGCCAAAGGAAGAAGAGAACAACCCTTAATGTGAATGGTCTGACAGAGGCAATTACATTTAATTTTCAAATACAGCACAAGACCACACATGTTGAGAGAAACAAATTACAGGTAATCCACATTTACTGTAGCCAGCTCATAAACCACAACCAGACTAACCCTCCATAGCAAGCGACAGAACTACACCCAGCTAAATTACATGTGTCATGTTTAATCATTTAGCAAAAATTGGTAACTCATTTCTCAGTAGAGACTGTGATAAATACTGGCAAGGTGCCCAAGATACATTTATGTGATACAGTTTTACTTTAGCATGAAAAAGAAACTGAGTTCTGCTTCATCATACTGCTTACAGTACCACCTGGATTATAAACTGCTCTGAATGATCAAAATACCATATTCTTACTGCTGATGCATAATGCTGAACACAAACCAACAGTGCTTTTTATAATTCTAAGTCCATATATTCGTTATATAATCTAATTTATAAATCCACTAACAGCTGACTTCCCTGCATTTACAGGAAGATGAATAAAATTGTCCTGATACTACCCCAACAGAAGGCTCTTTGTTTGTTCCAAACAATCGGTTTACAAATAGTATCCTGTAGTAAATAAAGTTGCAAGTGGATTTGTCTGAAACTATGCAATGGCAGTATCATTAAAATAGTATATTTTTCTTGGATTCACTTTACTATTTCTGGTTGGAAGAATCCTCCCCTGTAGAGGGGCAGAGAACTTTAAATTCGGTCAATACATGTGCCCCATTTGAAATCAATATCTATAGAAGATATATTAACCCTCACTTGAAAAATGCCAGTAAATGGAGCCAATTATCAAATTAATTTTTCTTTTATATTCATGAAATAGGAATAGTCATTGTCAATATAAGCAATCCATTAAGTGAATGACTAGTAGCTAAAAAGATTTAATCTTTAGAGCATAGGAAATCTATAAAAGCTGCAAAGTCAACAATAAAAAGTCCACAGAAATTCATTCTTTTTAGGGAGACAGCTATTCCACAAAATAGCAGCCTTATACAAGCATTCTAGTTCACTTTATTAATTAATGTAGTCGAGCTTGAGATGTTTATGATGTCCCTAAACTGTGTTCTAAAACAGGATATAAAGTAACAAGCTACAAAAATAATAACCCCTAGTTTTGAAATGGCTAATACATAGTGCTTAAATTTCTTGGGGGCTCAGTGGCATCCCCTAATTTTAGATCATTACTCTTGCTTTTCTGAGTGTTTCATGATGAAAATTTTGGGCTGATAACAGTACTGCTTATCCCAGTATTGGAGAGAGAGACAGTCCAAGCTACAGGAGCTACAACTGTTGTTATTCACCCTCTCAGTACTATAGTCTTAAACCTACCAGCCAGTGCAGAAGCCTCTCTACAAGGACTTTCCTCATTTTACCAGCTTAGTGGAGCGCATTTCAAATTTTTACCAATACTGAAGACAGAGAAAAGAAAGAGATTTTTCTTTTAGTTTCTGTAAGTATTCAGCTGTCAAGTGCTACTGATTCCGCTACAGCAAATGCAAGTGAGCAGCATTTACCCAGCATTATAAAAAATCGTGGTTCTCAAGGAAGTCACTTCATATATGCTCACAGCTTTAAATAGTTTTACAGCTCTCTTCACCAGAAAAGAGCTGCAGTGCTGCTTACTAGAGGAATCTTTGGAGTGACTGAAGCATGAAGACTGGGCTCTTGCATGGTAATGAGTTATTCTGTGCCAGCAACAACAGCTAAATATAAGTCACCCATGAGCCAGAGGACAAAGGGTGGGGAAGAAAAACTCTCCTCTTCTGCACAGTGCTAAACCCAAATCATTCTGGGAAAACAGCCAGTATTTCCAGTTGTGCCTACCTGCAGTAAGGACTTGCATTTTTGAGGTGCTGAGAGAGCATGGTTGCCTTTGAATTACCAAGCACAAAGGGTGCTTAGCATCCTGGAAAATAAAGACCTAGCCTGCATTTAAGAAATGCAGAGCAGCTGCAGTTCCCATTGGTTTTATTGGGAAAACCCCTATGAAACCTCAATATCAAAAGTTTAAAAAAGGGGAAAGGACACACTCTGTCCCGCCTCAGGTGCATACAAATATGCAGCATGTCACACTTCAGTCATGGAACAAAGTTTTTCGGACACTGAGGAAATTGTACTGCCCAAGTCTGCAATATTATACTAAAATTTCCAAAGATCACAGATATTTTCTATTGAAATCTGGGATCAGTGACAAGGTTATTTCTTTTGAATTCCCTATTATGATTACAACAATAATGTCCTGTAAAGTACATTTTATTTAAATTTACTTTAAGCAATCCTTTACAGAAGTCTCCACTGTGAACCACACAACACTGACTGGTTTCTAGAAACAGGGAATAAGTGTCTAATATCCTAAGTAGGTGAATGCCCGATATCAGTTTCTAAAGAAACAGTCTTGTCCTCACACCTAGACCTAAGCACTACCACAGATGAATTAGAGTTGAGAATAAACATATTCACAAATAGAGAGAAACTGATGTGAAATCTGATCACTACTTGTCACCTTGGGGTTTTGACTGAACTGAACAAGGCTCAGGTTGCAGATAGTTGCATACAAAACGGCTCTACAAATACTACACACTTTTTGATGTCCCACCTTTAGGAAAAGCAACTCTTCTATTTCATGCAATTGACTAAACTTTAGTTCATAAGTTTAAACTGATTGTGTTCACAGCCTTTTCCAAAAGACTCCTATACTTTTTGTTATTTTGGGTTGTACTATGCTGCAGCAGACAGCAATAAACATTTATTGGAGAAGTGGTTATAATATGTATTTTAGTTGATGAGATACTACACAGTTAAAAGAAGTCATTACTTAATGGATAAATTCCATTTTCCTCACAAATCAACTGAATGCAAAGACACTTACCTGTTGTAATATTCCTGAAGTAAAAACTATATGTGTCAAATGCTCCATCACCATTTTGAGTTCCGGATACATGACCCTCATAAAGAGGAATTACATATTAGGATTGTTTACAGGAAATGCAAAACTTCATCAATCAAAACATTTAAAAGGAGTATTTGAAGATCCTGCTGCACTGAAACTATTTGCCTTCACAGGTAGAAGGCAGATACAAATTGATGAGACACATTCAATTCAGCTCTTACTAACATGAAAGAAGGAAAAAAAACATGACCAGAACAAAAAGTTACTTACCAGAAACACCTAAAATTCCAGTGCTGAAAGTGTATGACTAATGCCTGGAAAGGAAAATGGACTAGGATCTCCTTGCTCTCTCACTGCAGAGATAATTGAACATACCATGTGAAAAGAGACACATGGTATGGTATTGGCGATTATTAACTCTGTATTTAAAAACTTGCAATAAATAAAACAGCCTCATTGTATTTATGTCAAATATTTGAGCTATTTCATATTGTTTGACCTACTCTGACATGCATATATTGATACAGATCACAGCAAAAGCCATATTAGGCCTGTGGGAATTACAGCTTCCTTCCTGCTGCTTATAACTGTCTTTGATGTAGCCAGAATTTTCTGTCTATAAAAAGCGTTGCACAAGTAGAATGGGCCTATTTCATACAGAATTGGATCAGCAAGATGGCTACTTCCTAGTATTTCCAAGAACATCATGTTTATTTTGTGAACTATAACTGCATAAATACCGAAAACACCAAAATTATCATGAAGTGAAACATAACCTTGAAGCACAATGATCTGTCTAAACATAATGTACCAAATATAAGTTTTCTATGAGAACTACGGCCTGAAAAATTCCAACTTGTACCTTTTCTTAGCTGAGTTGAGGACAATCCGTTGAAGTGTCCCAGTGGTGCTGTAGTGGCAACATAGTGTTGTTGCAGCGCTGAAGTCTGCTTGCCGATTTGGCTCTCTGCAGTGCAAGACTCTCAGAGCTGGCTCAGATCTGTCAGGGGACACAGGCCTGTAGGAGCTGTCACAGGTCCTACTCGACCCTCATTCTGGCTCCAGAAGCATCTCTGCCTCAGTCCTTCACCAGATACTGATTTCTGTTTAATTCACTGTAGAAAGAAAATCACCTTAGTAAGTCAAAGTTCTTTAATATCTGGACTGACATTTTCCTGGGAATAATTGAGGTAAATCTGAAAGAAAACTACAAGCAAAAATTTGTTCAGTGCTCCATATACCAGCTTCTTACCTTTACTGATATCAGGTGCTACAGCAAATAATTTGTATGCACTCATTCACTGAGTTACAAAGCTTTAAGATTGTACACTCACAAATACATTACATCTTCTTGCAAATGTTTTGGGCATGGCTGATTTGTCTAATAGTATGATTTAATATTATTCATTACATGGGGGATCCACACACATTCAGTTTGCTGTGTCCTGCTGTGAACATAGAGCTGAGCCCTGGTAACTCGCCATCTGCACACTCTTGGAAAATGTGAAATAACATGTAGTGTCTTCTACTATTTTCCAGATAGTTTCTCAGAAAAATGAGCATACTGCAGTCCAACATGTTTTACCTTGCAGTTGTTAGGAGAACACACATAGCTCCTGCTGCTTAGCTGGCACATGGTAATTTTGGAGATGAGGTATCTTGGGATTATTCACATGCTATAACTTTTCTCTGTAAGTGCACTTGTTTGCTAAATGTTACCAGATCTCTACTTTGACAAATATTAATCCATTATTTAATTTTAAATCAATTGCCCTTTTTAGACAATCAATCGCTTTCTAAGTGCAAGTTCCACAGGCTGCTCAGCTTTCAAGAAATGCTCACCTCTCAAATCCAAAACGTCTGTGGTGGAGGACCAAACACACACCTAAAGAAAGCCTTCCCTTAAGAACAGAGCTGAAATAACCATCATTTTTACCCACAGAAATACAAGTTCTGGGATTCAGCTCTCTTAGCAGACACATCCCTTGGAAATGAGTTCACAAGTTGGCCTTTAACGTCTGCATTTATTTTCAGTACCTTGAGTGACTCCTTTCCTAGAGACTGACAGACTGCAGACTCACAAGACAAAAATTGCCAGTGAAAACTTCAATAACTCTTGCCAAACCAGTCTCTCATGTACTACACACTACTCCTGGCTTCCTCTTGCTAAATTGCTCTGCAGACAGTCTTCAAGCCAACAGAATGATTCCTTCCCATTACTTCATGGAATCAATGCTGCCATAAAAAGTATGTCGGTTACAGTTACACTGATTGCAGTGATAAAAACATTCATCTCTTTACTCAACCTTGCTAATCAGCTTAAGCAAGGTTTTAGAGCAATAAAAGCCATCTCTAAAGACTAAGAAACAAACCAATTGTTTTTACTCCCTGCACTATTTCAATAAATGCCAAATAACCAACACTTCACACAAGATGTCATGCTTGAGGAGAAGAGTGCAAGAAAGCTGATGTGCAAGGGCTGTATCACCAATTCTTTGCTACTGATTCTACTTAATGCAACATACAGCATAGCAACAAGGCCAAAGCCTGCCAAAACTTAAATGCTAAATAGCAAGAGCACATCTATGTGAATAAAATTGTAACACAGAAGCTCCAATTCAGTCAGTGTCTTTTTGAAGGCTGGATGAAGGCTTTTTCTATGGGCAGCCTTATAATTAAAATCTAGAAACTGATTTGTGTTCTCCCTCATTCATTGACTTAGAAAAAGGGATGAATTTAATCTTTCTAACCACTTTAAAAAATATTTCTATTTTACACAGTTTTGAGTGCTCCAATCATTCAAGATGAAAAAGAAATAAAAACAGTTAGAATGGGGTGGGGGTTTTATGGCCAGTTTTATGGCTGGTGCATTCTCAGATGTTCATGGAGAAATTTAGATCTGCACTATCACTATTCTTATAGTGTTCCCACATATGATGTGCCTCTCCTTGAATACGACAAGCATTGTTCCATAGAGTACAGGATTAGAAAAAAAATAAAATAAAAATCAGAGAGTGCAGAACCCACTCATTTGTTTTACCATTTATTTAAAAGTGGTTTGCTTGACTCAGACCAGGAAGGAAAGCAGAACCCCAAACAAACACAGATTATGTTGCACTTCTCTAGGAAAAAATTCCTTCTGCTCCTGCAGAAACATACTAAGTACATTGCTTTTGACTTTTAAGCTTCCTAGTCACCAACCATCAAATTTTTAAAATGCTGACTTCTGAGGTGAGGGCTCATAACCTTGTTGACTGCTTTTGGACTTGTTATTGGACATTTCTGAATCCATCACCTTATTTACATTGGCCATTGGCTTTTCACCTGTCTCCACAATTTGCTTTCTTAGCCGTAAGGGGCACTTACCTCTACAGGAAAATCAAATGAGTGTTATCTCTATTTCATAAACCATTCAGAAAGACAAAAAGCATTATATACACATTGCAGTTAAGAAACCTGAGGCAGAGGTAAAGGACAAATTTCTCAAAGCATGTTCTCCTAGTTCTGGGATTCCAAGAGACAAGAGCCAGCAGTTCTGCCCATTCAAATGAGTGATGTCTGTAGTTGAAATTACAAGTTCTCTGTCACCTCGAGTTCACAAAACCAGAACTGCAAAACAAGAGGCTATAAACATTAGACACTTTACTTTCTCTCACAGACTGAACAAGGTTGCTCAGGTGCAGGTCAAGAATGGAAACCTGAATCTCAGATGTTCATTTTTTATGTCTTTTTTACACCAAACCATCAGGCCAACAACAGAAGAAAACATCCACAGAAATGCCCACAGCAGAATGTAAAGCTTACATAAAGAATCTATTTCAGTATTGCAAAGCTGCTGGGTGCAGGCAATGTGAGACTCATGGCTATGCTGCTTCCTTCGGGTGATCCCACCTGGCAGAAGACGTGGCAATAGTGGGCAAAACCCCCAGGACAGGAGCTGCTTTAGCTTCTGCTGAGATCCAGCATCTTCTTTTGCCAGAATAAAGCTTTCTAGAGTATGTGATTGCAGCTTCCTTCTGACTCGGTTGCTGAGTGACATTTAGCTTCATAGGGGCATGGAACTCAAAACCATAACTCTGCCCTCTTGTTATTTTTCATTTTAGGCAAAAACCATGTTGCAATAAAAATGCAAACCTTATTCCTCTGTCTCTGCTCCACCCCAGTAGGCAACAGAACTTAAGAGAAGGGGTTATAAATTTTCTCCTTTGCTTTGCAAAGCTTAAAATCCTTCCAAAATTCCCTCATTTCATTTTTTTCCTCTATTTTGGCCATACACTTTCGCATGCCAGATGGGTTTTCCCCAAACTCTCAAACCACTGTGAAAACTGCTGCATTGTGTAGTAATTTATCACTGTATTAAAATATAATAGGTGAACCATACCTAGATAAAATGAATTATAGGTATACCTCCCATACATTCTGTACATCATGCTAAACAAAAGCTGTGTTGTGTTAACTGTCAAGCTGAGAAATAGCTGACATTTGTTATTTTAATCGTTTACTTTGCTGAAATAAGCTTCTATGAGAAGCTACGACTTTTATTAAATCTTCACTACAGCATTATTTCCACAGATTAGGAGGCAAATGTTCAAAACTGCTTTGCCCTACAAGGTCACCACCAACAGCTTGAATGCACATGTCAAGGAGACATCTGCTTCAGAGCACTCTATGTTAAATGTGCATCATTTTAAAAATTTAAGATACTTTTTATTTTAAAAAGTGCTTATTCAGTAATTATGTAGTTTTTAACTGGTGTTTATTAGCAAAGAATTTTATCCCCTGTGGATTGTTCTACCAATTCATAATAGCACCCCTGAATCAGACCACAGCATTTGCTTTAGAAATCCCAGGAAAGCATACCCATTCACAGACAAGCTGTCTGTCACTGATCTAAATCATTACAGAATTACACAGCAAGTTTATACATTTTCTTTGCCCAAGCGTTTTGAAGTCATTGATGAGACCAGAAAATTTCTCATTTCTTTTTTCTTTGAAATGAAAAATCGTGTTCTCAGTTAATCAATTTTTTTCCATTTCAAACCCATGCAGCTATGCTTGGCAAAAAAGAAAAATTCTTGGTACATTGACCCAGTGTTTCTCCATCTGTAGTTCTCAAGTTAGCAGTTTCTCAGTCTGTACTAGCTGACTTCAAAAGAGCTTCATGTGTAAAGAAGACACAATGCTCTGGACAGAGAGATCGTTTTTCATTTTTCTTTCTGTTTCTTCCCCTATTTTTTTACAGGATACAATTAAAAACAGTAGTTTTTTGGTTTTTTACATGGATGTTTGAGGATCAATACATTGATTAATTTCTAAGAATTATATTTTAATTTCTTTTATTGAGGTCTAGCCTTTCAATTAATAAAACTTGTGCTCTCAGGATTGATCTCTTACTCCATATTAACAGATTCCCATTGACTTTGAGCTCTGAGTGCTAGAAATAACAAGTCCAAATACCGATGATTATATATTGTAGCAGCTCGCTCTGCCTCCACTCTCAAGTGAGTAAAGTTTCATTGTCAAGATTAAAATAGACCTAGGGTTTTTTATTTATTAGATATACATACTATGCTCTTAATTTTAAAAGGTAGAAAACTCTGCTTATCTACACAGACTTTTTTTTCTTTTTTTAAGAAGATTTTTAATTTTTTTTGCTGCTCGAAAGTGTAATAGTAGAGTTGCTATATCCAACTTTGGTCTTAAGGATGCAAGCGCAGCATGGGTTATGGAGAGAAAGAAAATAATTGTTAGACAAATACTGGAGAACAGAGACGTTTGGGGTTAAAAAACTTTCATTGGGATAAAAATCTAAAAGAAAGACATATAGATTTGCTTGAATATAGATTCCCTTACAAACCTATGCAAAGGATTGTCTTTCATGCTTTTCTTCGTGGGCCATGAATTCTGCTAATCCTGTGTTCTCATTTCTCAGGGTCCTCAGGGTTCTACACTGACCCAGTGGTACTGTTCAGCAGCTGTCAGTAGCCAGGACTGGGACATCTTTTATGTCTGTTTAAAGTTTCTTTGCTTATACCTGTCTTCTTTACACATTCCATTTACACATTCCATAAAAACAACTTTCAAATTCTTCTAAGCAATGCATGTTTCAATAAACAGGTTTTTTCAGCCGGTATCACCCAATTCCCATTTCTGGGGGAATTCTGGGTTTAAGGAGCAAGCCAGATGGTGCAAACTGCCTGACTGACCTGTAAATGCACAGCTCCACATAGTTTCTGTAGCATCCCCGTTGCACACAATCGTGGATGAACTGCAGTTGTGACAGGTCTGACTCTGTTTCTGCAGGAGTCAGCTCTGCTGTCCTGCCTCAGGCCTGAACCTGCTGCACCTGAACGGAATATTTGCTGAGCCCGAGGCCGTAACCTGCTGCTGCTGCTGCCTCCATCCTTTATTTGATAACTGCCTGATGCCACCTGTCTACCTCACCTCATACACCCACTGGGACCAGAACGTGTCCACAGAAAACTGGAAATATATGTTCCTCCCGGCATGTTTATAACTCCGCTGATACTCTCTTGTGGAATTGAAGGAGCACAAAAATGCTTCTATGAAAGCTCAAATGGAAAACTTTTAATTCAAATATCTCTGGAAAAGTAGACAGATCAGCTTTGCAGCATATTAGGACTCATTCAGCTGAGTTAGATACACCCCGTGGACAAGCAAGCCATAGGATCCTCTTCCAGACAAAACTGTGTGACGGTTTCGTAATTTCCCATTAGAATTTTATTTATCAAATATTGTACTTATTGCATGGCAGAAATGCAAAGAAGGAGCTTCAGAAGAATTTGGTCAACACAAAAGACCTGCTGAATCCCAGAAAACTGTCTGTCCTGACCTCATCTCCACAAAACTGGGATGCACCAAAGGAAGACTGCAGCCCTGTTAAACTGGCCAGCCCAAGGAGTTTAATAGAACAATAATGTAATTCTTTTTCCTGTTTAATTCCTGAAATCTATATTCTCCTATTTTCCACAAGTACCATATATTATAACATAAATTATTGCAAAACCATTACTTTTTTTACAAGAAGTAAGAATTCTTTTATATTAACAATGTCAAATGATGTTTTATTTAGATGTCTATGTTACACTAAAATACTATTCCAATTTACATGAAAACACCGTATTGTTGTATATATTAATATATAGTGTGAAAAAAATAATAACAGAAATTATAAAAATAAAATAACAATTTCTGTGACTTGTATCAACTGTGGATCTAAATTTTGAATCTGGGATGGGGGTTAAATAAATAAGAGGAATAAGAGGATTTTATAATGCAGGGAAACAGTTACTCCAGTCTTTTAACTTTGGCCAGTGAACAATATATATATTTATTGCCTATTAACACCTGCCAACAACAAAAAAAGATTATATCAAGAATTTTTATAAGGCATCTCAAGATATTTATTGAAATTGTGTCATTTTGTATCTTTTGGAAGTTAATTTTCAGTTCCTGGCATTGTATGAAAATTCAAACTATACGTCACTGCTCAGTAATAACCCCAAATACTGGGGAACAAATACCACAATCCAGCCCTAAAGGTAAAGTCTAATAGCAAACAACTCTGACTTATTTTTGTATAAATGCTATGTGCTTTCTAATAGGATTAAAGACAATATAAAATATATAACCTTTCTAGTATACTACATAGTATATATATAGTATCATCTTTAAGCTTTTCTAAGAGACAACAGAGTGGTAAGAAGCAAGTACATAGATACAACCTGGATGCTTACAATATAATATTCAAACTGAATGTAGGGGAAACAAGCAGCTGCTGAATGGTTAATCTCATGTATTTTTAAAGAAAAAATATTTACTGGGTTTTTTCCTCCAGTTCTATCATCAATAATGCAACTCTGCTTTGTTTACATATTCCTTACAAGTCACCTGGGCTTTATTCTCCTTCCCATCTCCTCTTCACCGTAAGCTTTTTTAAGCTAATTTGTTTTGAAAAAAAAACCCACATAATATTAGGATCTTTTGTGGCTGAGAACTATTAGGATGAAATGTAACAGATATTAAACATAGGAAAGTTGTTAAAAATGTGCTAACACAAGTGAAATCCAAAAAAAACCTGCAGTGTGTGAGAAGCATATAAAATTTCTCTACACATGTCCTTCAAAAAAGTTTAATACATAGTCAGGTCACATTATTGCACATCAAATTCTCTAGGTCTCTAGCTGCCAGTAGCAATTATCTGTAAGAGAACATATTTTCCCTCGTGACTAGCTATCGGGAATTTTTGACTATACCTAAGCATAGCCTTGAGCAAAACTCCTACAGGGCATATTTGGAAGAGAGTATTTCATTTGGAGGAAATATTAAGGTTTCTGTGCAATATGTCTATCTATATATTTATACATCTGTTTCAACATATTGATCTGTTTATATGTTTACTTTAATTACACGAAATAGTTGTATTAAAATGTAAATAGTTCCAAATCTATATACGTCCGTGCAGAGTTTTAAGAACAGCGTTCTGCTTCCCGAGGCTGCTGTCTGTAACAACACGTGCCTAACAATGGCTCCCACCCTGCAGGGCTGCTGGGGCTGCACCCCTCACCCTGAACAAGCACCCCTCGCCCTGCACCGGCTGCTGGCAATGGGGTGTGCCTGTCTTGTTACAGGGTGACTGATGGGCAGGTGGGGAAGGCTGGAGTGACCACGGAATAGGAACAGATTCCATCACTACTGAGGGAACATAAAGTCGTATAATTGATTATCTTTAAAAATGTATGAGGCAATCCAGCTTGCTAGAGGATTTTAAACAGTGCCTGCTGTGATGGTTTACAAAACTTTACATACAGAACATCGAGTTTGCTACCACAGGTTTTTAAACAAGTTTCAGTTTCAGGGTGCTGTAGATGGACACGAAACGAAAACTGTGTAGTTGGATGCTAATGGTCCATCCCACAGCATACAAGAAATACTGACTGGACTCTACTAACAAGAAACACAATGCAAATGTGGGGTAGAATTAATAATGTATGAGATTAATTTAATTTCTGTCCTGTGAACACAGATGCAACCGCTGCCTTCAAATGAAATTATGTTGGTTTCCTTTTGATATGACTCGGTCTCAACAGCACATTAACTATAAGAATGATTAGTTGGTCTCATACTACATCCTCTGAAGTCTACAATAACCTTTCCATTGATTTCTAAGCAATCAGATCAAATCCTTTACATTTATACATTATGCGTGTGTATTTATTGCACAACCACATTTAAATGTATGACAATATAGTGGTAAAAATTAACAGATTATCATTCAAACAGAGAGAGAGAAAAATCTTTATCAGGAGGTTAGGGATTTTTAAAAAAAAACTAACAGCAACAGTTACTAATTTTCATCAACACAGTAGCTTGAATAAATACAAGAGCAAACACAGCAAAGACTCCAAAAGCTTTTACATGCACTTCTATTATTGCAAAAGAAAACAAACATTACAGCTTTGACAAATGACATATTCTGCGAGTATTTATGGACCTGGTAGAACAAGAGTTGATACTTTTTATTTTCAAATGACCATGAAATACATAAAAAGCAAAATAGCATAAATTTATATCTCTCCTCTTAATAATATATTCAGAACCTTAAGTTGTATTCTTCCTTCCTGGATTTTTCCAAATCTATCCTATTTATCTGATTAAACTTCTGTCCCATCTTTCCACGTGTTAAAGCTAATTAATACCCCCTGATGAGAAACAGTCCACCGATGGAAAAAGCAGTTGGATAAGATCTACATTAACAAATGTAGTTCATTTAATATCATTTGTTCTACTGCATTATTAATAATACATAATTACCCCGTACAGGATGCAAAGAGGAAAAATAAAATCATCATTAATTTCTTGGCCTTTACAAAAGGAGCAATATATTTGCCACGGGACATAAAAAAGGTATTGGACTTACAGAATGTCATTCATCAGTCAGTTTTTCATGTCACACTAAAATATTAACTTTATTGTGTGTGTAAAGTACTACTTTTTTAAATGAGATCCTTATCCTAGCCCAAGATATGGTGTGCACAGAGCCACTGGAATCCTCAGTTGTTATTCTGAAAACGACCGAACAAAGCAGCAGGACAGCTGACTATCTGAAAGCTGAGATTTCCAGACAGCTACTCAGGGTTCTTTTCAATGCATACAAATTCCAGGCCAAAACCCACACAGAATTTCCCATTACCTACACTTGGCTATATTTATTGTACAATCTGTTACTTATCTACTACTCTATTTAATATTTTTTTCACTTACATGTGTAAATTACTCCAGACTTTGAGCACTACAGGAAGCAAATATAGAACTGCTTTAATTTTACACACACTCTTCAGTCCAAATTAGCACAAAATCACTTTACACCACCTACAGAACAATGTAAGAGCCTGCCAAATTTCAGGCTAAAAGTGCCTTTTAGGATATAGAATAAATTCATCCAGCCATGAGCCAAAATCTCTAGTTCTCACTCCAGTAATGGTGTTGCTGTACATGTTTTGCCTAAGAACCAGGGTTTTGGGGGTATGTGTTATTGCTTGACCCTTGCAGGAATGTTACCAAACATACTGAGCCATCCTGCACAATTCTAGAATCCTGCCCCTTCTAGAATTCTCCTGCTCCTTAAAAAGAGAGGGGACATGCATGCTAAAACCCAGAACTGTGCTTCTTTATTTTTCCTGGAAGCAAGAATGTGATTGTCTACTGATGCTGTGACTAATGCACATGCCCACATTTATTAGAACAGGAAGGGTCTCTAAAGCAGTTTCCCCCGAGCAGGAGTGGGAGACGTGAGGCAGGACACATGAAGCATCTGATTCCTATTTTCCAAGAAGACTTTGGATGACAATCAGACTTGCTTTCAGAAATGCTTAGCTCACCTGTGACGGTACCTCAGAAATTTTGGAGGGAATTCCTAGTACTTTCTACATACTTCCTATAACAGATTGTCATCTAAAGAGACATTTCAGTTGTCAAACCACTTTTAAAAAATCAAGAAATAGAACAGTAAAATGGATGCAAGAGACAGAAGTTTGGGAATTTCTGGGAACTTCCATGTACAAGACTGAACAATGAGTTGAGTCCTGAAGTCAGAGGTGAGCTCATCTTGAAGACAGAGGGGGAAAAAGCTCATTTTATATGAATTGAATTACCGTATCTGCATAACAGAGACTGGGGGAAGGGGCCCAGCACAATTTAAGATGACCAGCAGGTAAGAAACAGAGTGCAGTGAATAGCTGCTTGTCCCCTCAATTAAACATAGAAAAGAACAGGAGTTGTTGAGTCTGCACTCCTGAGATGGAGGGGGTAATTTGCATTGAAGTTCTTAAATGTTACAGATTATTTAGTGGAATATTTAGAAACTCACTGCCAAGCAAAACACTACAGCAAAATTGCTTTTTAAAGGAATGACCAAACAGTGGACACAAGGTCACCTAAAACTCTTACTATCATTTGGTACAAGCCTGAAGAAAAAAAAAAAAACACTAATATTTATTATAGCAGAAGGACATGTGGGGGTCATGCTTCATACCCTGAGAAGTCAGGGCACTGGCCTCAGGTGCCCAGTCAGAAATGAGACATGCAGGAGCAAAGACCATACAGCAACAGCAAGGACTCACATCCATCTGGACCCACTAAAAGTTGCACAGCTGAAATTAGTCTAGAGACAAAGTCAGCAGCCTTCTGTCTGACAGTGCTGAGAAGGGAAAATTAACCCACCTTCCAGAGGCACTGCAGACCCTTGAGCCACCTGCATCCTTTTCAAGTGTCCTCCATCACCTCCCCCAAAAAAACAAAACTAAAAAGCCTCTCACTCAGTGATATCCAGCAACTCAAATGCACAAAAAACTAGAAAATCCTGTTAAAGGACATAAAGAAATACTTCCTAAAGATGAAATGAAGGAAAGCAGGATAATAGAAACTAACAAAAAGTTTGAAGTATAACATTAGTTCCAGGGAGGTCTGAAGAGTTTGGCATCAAATTCTTCTTTTGGTTGACTTCCCAAGAATTTCAATTCTACAAAGTGTGAGTGATCCTAAAGGTTTCAAGTGAATATTAAGAGCTTTAAAGAGAATAATCTTAATTAACTTGTGATCAAACAGGACTTCTTGGATTGCTCAGATTACTGTGTATTTTGTAATGGTCATTTATTTTTTCCTAGAACTAAAATATAAAGACATTCCTCATGTGTTTTTTCACAAAAATCTATACAGTGATAAATGTGTGTCTATAGCTCCAATTTAAATTAATGAAACAATATGGTGTTAAATTTGTAAACTAAGAATACTCTACATGCAAAGCCTACAAACTGAATTATTTGAATGCCATTATCTCACTGATATAACAAATGAAAAAGTTATATTTTCTTAAACAATGTAAGCAACACAATTGTCATGCATGTTTCAACCTTAATTTCGAGAAGTCACAAAATGTCATGAAATCCCAAGTATTTTCTCAAAATGTATTAAATTCAATATACTATATATGTTTGATGTAAATAATACATATTTAAATATATGAAAAAAATAGACTCCTATATAAATAATGCAATTCTAAAGGACCAGAACAGACTCCTAATCCATTTTAAGTCATACAACATGGCTGAATTCAAGGCTAACAGCAATTTTATCCTAAATTGTGTTTGTTGCCAGCAAGTCCTAGTTTCTCTGTATTTACTACAGGATGCCACACTGAAGATATATCACAATATAAAATAGATGTTAACAAATAGAAGAAGCCAGAAAACAAGACAGCTAACATAAAATGGGAAAACCCACAGACAACAACAGACATTAACTTGACAATCAGTCCACATGCCTGCCATATAACTGTCCCATAACTAATCCATCAGGATTCACCAAATCAAGAAAAGGGCCAGAGAAGAGGAGCCAGACAGCACCATCACCAATATAAGTTGCTTGCTGACAACAACCAGGGCTCTCAGACAGCAGAGGCTCTTTTTCCTCACTGGAAAAACCATCAAATTAAACAAATCTCTAACGTAGCTGGGTATTTCTCACCACATTCTTTCAAGGGTTGGAGACTTTTATTCAGCTCAACCCACTTGATGTAAAGGATGATCATAAATTCTTGGAGAGAGGAAACTCATGGGTATAAACTTAAAGAAGCTGAGTGTATCCTATTCTTATCTACTTGATTAAATATTCCAGAAGAATATTCAAAGGCTAAAAATGAAATTATTATCTACTCCCTAATGACCAGAAATGCNTGTGCTGAATGGCTCGTGGGCTTTTTAAAGTCTTCTACACACTTATGTGGAGGAATACGGATTGCAGTTTATGATTCCAAAGCTGTTGACAGCTGTTTATACAAATTGTAAACTATTAAAACTCTGGAACCCAGAGCCTGATACAGGCAGCTGGGCTTCAGGTAAGGCTGGGCTTTTGATTACATCCCACCTCACTGCTCAGCCTTTGCTTTATGTCAAAAGACACAGAGAGCCCACAGTCATTGCTAGCACATCTATATTGATCAGATTTGGGGGATCTGCACTGACCTTGCAGTGATTATCCTACAGTCCTGTGTAACAATGAACCACTCTCCCCACTAAGCAAGTGTAATTTTTCTCCTTCATTGCAACTGTTGTAGCAATGTACAGCAGCAGTAACCCATTGCTTAAGACACTGCAGGGAGTAAGGCAGCAAAATGTCTTACATGGATGTGGATAATACGAATTTGCTGAGCCCACAGACCTGGTCTCTGAGCTATCATCTATAGGCCCCTCTAACAAGTTTCTTCATTCTCCCTTCACTGAAGTACAACTAATTCCTGCATTTCTTGACTGAAAATGCTTTACACCTGAGGGGTTTTTTTCCTAAAACCAGAAGGAAGAAAAGCAATGCAAGTCCTAAAATTGCATTAATTAAACGAAGTCACATAACACAAGTGCAAAGCATTCACATCATGAAGTCAAAGCTTTTGTACATTTGGTACATTTTATAATTCATGCATTAGCCAACTGGGATTTCAGTATATTAATGCCCTTGGAGTTGAAACATATTTTTCACTCAAGATTTCTAAAGCTGTCACATATATGAAACTTAACTCAGCTTTGGTTGATCCATTTTCCCTTCCTCCCCACCAATCTGAGGGGTGATGCTTTGTGCTGCATCTGCCTCCAGCAGCTCTGTGCTCTCCCTCTCCTGGTTTATCAACACCTGAAAGCAGCCAGCACCCTTCTGACTGAGGCTTCAGACCAGGGGCTTATAACTCTAACCTATCACACTGCAATATCATTTCAACAGGCAAACTATCCCACAGAAATATTTTACATTAAGGAAATTTTTTACATATATATAAAGAGGCAGGGCAACAATTTACTAAGGTTTGCATACAATGAAAATATTTCAACAAGTGAAGCAGAAAAATGCAATATTAAGTCTAATATTGGTGACATCTCAGAGATCTTGTTAAAAACTAGAGAGCAGTTTTTATTTGAACTTTGTTGCCCTTATATTAGATTCCTTTTTTAGAATTAATTTATTTCCTTGTAGTTCTCATTATGTTTTTATTGCATTCATGGAATAGTGCAGCATTTCTCTAACTAATTTAACACCTGTATATTCCCACAGCTGCTAATGAAAGACTGCCTAGACTATGAGATAAATTTCTAATTCATATTTCAAAGGTTGCGAGTTCAAATTCTATTAAGGTTGTACTTATTAATGTTTCTATTAACTCTTTTCCATCTCTGAAGTTACAGATTGAATTAATACTGTCTGTTTTTGAAAAGCAGGAGAACACATCTGCTCCAAAATGTCACACAAAGTAGGGATGAGGAGGGAGAAGGAAACAAACTTAGTAAGAGAACAATTCAGATGCAATCTCTGTGCTTTTCAAAGTGATGGCATTCTTGCAATTACAATCAAAAAGCAATGAACAACGCATCTAGAATCCTTCAAGAAACAGTGAAAATCCAGAGTTTTTCCATATAGTGCAACTACATTGATGAAAGGTTTGACTTCCATTCCTGTCTTTCTAATGTACTTCTCGTTAGATTTATCATTTACCTCCCACCGCCTGAGTTTATTCATCTCTAAAATGGATGTAATACTGACTGACCTCCTAGTTAAGTAATCCTTAATCCTTCGGACATCCATAACTACTTCCATTAGAATTTTAAAGCCAATAAATTAAATGCATCTCCAACGGGATTTTGTCAGATTTAATTCATTAGTTATGAGAGTCTTAATGGAATAGCTATAGATGTTCAAAGGATTAATTATAGCTAAAAAACAAGCACTTAGAAAACTATTTAGCTATATCAAAATAGAATATATCACTGGAAATAACCCTGCCCAAAGACACCAGGAGCTAAGCAGCCTCTGATATTGCCCATGACTGACATAACTTTAAATGCAGCAACATTCTGGAACAATACTCTAACTTATGCTGCTACAGATCTACATCTGCTATCAGAAACAAATTATGCTAAAGGTTTGATGGGTTTTTTTAAAAAATATATTGTTTTGCATATTAGGTATCATCTGAGAAGCTGTATTTTGCGCAGCCATTAAAGAAAATAATTTGAGCAGTGTACAAATACACACTACTTGATTAGCAACCAGTACACAAAATTCCCATCTCATCTCTTGAGTGGTAATTGCTTTTTTCAAAAACACATAATTTTCTCAGAGTAACATCCTATTCTCCTCCTGTATTT
>VZTN01035844.1:58898-166395 GCA_013400515.1 Erpornis zantholeuca | reverse complement strand
ATGCAGCAACATTCTGGAACAATACTCTAACTTATGCTGCTACAGATCTACATCTGCTATCAGAAACAAATTATGCTAAAGGTTTGATGGGTTTTTTTAAAAAATATATTGTTTTGCATATTAGGTATCATCTGAGAAGCTGTATTTTGCGCAGCCATTAAAGAAAATAATTTGAGCAGTGTACAAATACACACTACTTGATTAGCAACCAGTACACAAAATTCCCATCTCATCTCTTGAGTGGTAATTGCTTTTTTCAAAAACACATAATTTTCTCAGAGTAACATCCTATTCTCCTCCTGTATTNATGCAGCAACATTCTGGAACAATACTCTAACTTATGCTGCTACAGATCTACATCTGCTATCAGAAACAAATTATGCTAAAGGTTTGATGGGTTTTTTTAAAAAATATATTGTTTTGCATATTAGGTATCATCTGAGAAGCTGTATTTTGCGCAGCCATTAAAGAAAATAATTTGAGCAGTGTANTTCACTGTACTCTAACATTGACCTTCAAGTCATAAGGCTAAAAAATTTAGTTTAGTTTGCTTCTTCATCTATTCTTAGTTAACTGATAGCATATATTTCCAATCATTCACAACATTCTATTGAAATTTTAAAAAATTCATTTGGAGCCACAGGTCTATACCTATAATATACCTGGGTTCAAAAATCCCACCAAAAAAAATCCTCAAGGGACACACAGGAATTTTTGAGCCAATCTGAATAATTAGTTTAATCGGAATATATATGCATCTGAAACGCCTTTCTGATAATTTAAAATTAAACTTGTTCTCTTATTTGGATTTCTCTAAACCAGTATAAAACTGCTCAGATGCATTAGGCTCCATTTACGTGGCAAAAATACCTATTTTTCCCACATATACTATGATAGCAGGAGTGACCAAAAATCCCAAGGTGTGCAGTCTCTGGTGGAAAGGCTTGTGAGCAGTACACCATAACTGACAGTAAGCTCATGTCCTGATTCACAGGAGTGACTGTACAAGGGCAGAAACTTTTTGACCAACTTCTTGCATTAATTTGAGCACTGCTTTACCCTGTGCCTCATGTTTGGGCCACAGTTATACCCTCAGTCAAATGACAGATGCAGACTCTGGCTTCCCTGACAGAATTTGCTTTCAAAAAGACTGACTGACAAGCTCCTATTTGTTCTTTTTCTGGGGGAAAAATAGTATTTTCATATATATAACTGAGGGTCATGCTCTTGGTATTTCAGAGCTCTAAAAGCTCCAGAGACATAAGGGAGAGAGAGCTGACTTCTTACCGTTGATCACAAACTCCATCACAAGGAGAAAGAAGATTGAGACCTTGATGTAGGCTGTCAAGATTTATACCAAGGGGGGCTGTCTTCAAAAGAAGGCTGTGGATAAATAAAAAGCCAGATAACAGGCTCTTCAGACAGTGCTTTAGAAACAGGGTGCATGGACTGAGGAGCTCTATCAATAGTACTTCTGCAACACAACCTGCCAAGAAAACTAGGGAGGCTCTGAGAAATGAGTGAACAGGGAATGGGAGAGTTTATTTATCCATATGGTAACAACATTCAGACAGCTCCTAGTAACATGCAAGATGTAGTAATGTACTTGAGAGGAAATAATTTTAAAATATATTGTCTCCAAATTCTTATGATTCATACTAGCTTATACAATCCTTCGGGCCAAATACCACAGTCCCTCCTCAGCTCTCATTCAAGGAAAATCTGCTCAAAATCAATAGGAGTTTGCTTATATAAGGAAAAAAGTGAAAACTAAGGATAAAATATGGCTATGATTCATGCTACACATGAAAATTATTTTGGTTGTTCAAACATGCAGACTATAAATCATAGTAAAAAGACGCTGCTCCAGTGATGACCTAGTTTTCAAAATCTGTGCACAGTTACTAATGGAACTGAACAAAACTTCAGCACACAAGCAAAGCCAAAGTCTATCACCTGGCTGACAGTTTTCACTTCTGAAACTCCTGGTCTGTTCAGATACTGTCAGCCCCCTACATTGCACAAGCTTTCTTGTTCACACAATTATGTATGAGTATTTTTAAAAAAGACTACATGCTGTTAGGGTGGGAAACATTCTACTTTTCTCATGGCGCCTCTGCATAAAAATAACAGTCTTATCAATTTTTTTATTTTACTTTCTAATAACACAATCTGGGATTTATTTTGGAAGATTCGAGAGCTTCAGAATAATTTATCTCTCACAAAAAACATTACCATGACAAATACTTAGCTATTATGTAAGTCATATTTAATTCATTTTACTATGTAAAAATATTATTAATACAGATGGTTATGAAAATAAGTAGTATTTTTTTTATTATTTGTAAATAATTGCTAGTGAAATTTTACAAACAAACATGATATGGACAAAGACATTTCACAAGATATGTAAACCAAAAGACAAATTATTATTATTCCTTTCTTAATTTTTTTTTCTAAAGGAGGCAGAAAACTCTGCTTAAATCAAAGACATTGATGCAACTTTTAGGGTTTTCCACATTTAAACACCTTTGTTGAGAAGAGTGAGCAAATGGTCCCCCAGATTTCAGCCAGTCCTACATTTCTCTTATTAAATTTTCCATTTTTTTTATTCATTTTAACTTATTATTCTCACTGTTACCAAGTTCTTGTTTTAGACTATGAAATGCAAGTATACATGCATTATCCAATAAAACAAAGCTGCCTAAATCTTAGTACTATGTGTACTATTTCTTTTCCTCTTCATTTCCCCTTTCATTTTGTATTCATGCTCTTCACTCCTTCATCAACATTTTCTGCTCAGACACCATTGCGAACCCTTCCCCACCCAACCACTTTCATACTGTTAATTTGCTAATGCTCTCAGTTTCTCCTATCAGGTCTTTTTTTCAAACTGTTTCATGATACTTAAGGTTCTTCTTCCCCCCTCTTCTCCCATCTTTCCTCCTCTCCGCTTTTTATTCCTAGTAGTCTTTACTTCTCCATCTCTTGTATTCAACACGACACATTTAGAAATTTACCTCTTCTCTCCTCCTTATCCTGCTGTCAAAATACCTGTTCTCTCCCCTGCTGTAAAATTTCTCCAAGATGTTTTGTGAAGCCAAAGCATGATTTCTCATCAGCTTCTTTACTGACACGTTAGTGCATCGCTTCCCCTACTGTTCAGCAGAACAGGCTGTGCGTGCAGGATGGGGTGTGTATTCCAGCAGATTGCAGGGATGGTGGGTGTTAAAATGCATGAACGTGTGTGCATGCTCATGCTCATATATGTGGGTTCACACAGAGGTGCCAGTTGCCAGCGATACTCCCAGACCCTGTGAATGACTGCAACTAAAACTTGACCATTATTAAATTCCACTTCCAAGTCATGCTGTAAAAATATTTTGCCTTAAGCAAATTTAAGCAGATGCAGAAGCTTAACATGAAATAGGAAATGCCTCCACCTGATTATCTTTGAATCTTTTAGAGANAAAAAAAAAAAAAAAAGAATTGTTGAGTCTCACAATATGATATCCAAAGGAATGAGGGAGATACAACTGGACTGCAGAGGGCAGAGAAGTAACTGGGGGCAGCCAGAGCACAGGAATCAGGGATCCATGGGAATGATGCAGACTCTGGATAAAAGGGAAAGGAAAAAGGAGTCCAGCTGAGGCAAGGACAAACATGCAAACGTTGAAATCACCTGAACCAGAGTGAATCTCTAAACTGAACAGCCCTGTGGGTACGTGTTTTCTTTAGATGAACAGAATGTGTTTTAAATATTTAACTCTTTACTGGAACCAGAAACTGAGATATGAGCACACATGCAGAATTAAATTGGACAATTCCTAATGCACACCCACGAAAAAAAGGTTTGTTTCATGAAGTAAACTGTAATGAGAAAAGAATCTTACATGTCATTTTATAGATTCCTGAAGCTCATATAGAAATTTCAAACTACACTCAAACCACCTCATTTCTACAAAATTACTGACATATCTGTTTTTAAGAAGGCAATCTTTCGATGTAATTTCTTCACAGCGGAACTCTGTGACCGAGGACTCTATGCCTGCTGCTAACCTCTCTCCTCCAAATTTTGCTGTTGCGCCTATTTCCTTGTACACCTGCTGTTTTTCAGCACAAACTGGTAACCCAAAGGTCAGGCTAATCTGCATTTATCCAGACAACTGCATTGCATCTGACTTACCAATAAGGGAGGAACCTGAGTGATACTGTAACTCTTAAAGTACCTGGATGGTTCTCTGCACATAAAAAAGGCAGCATTTCCCATTCATTAAAAAACAAATGCATGCAGAAAAGTCCTTAAAAAGAAAATCATATCTAAATGCAGTAATACACTGTTAACCAGCTGTCACCTCTAGTGCTAAATTGTCATCCCTTTGCTCCCCAAGAAGTTGACAAGGTAAGTTCACCTCCCCAAGCATCTTGATTTGAAAAGAAGTAAAACATTCACCTTTTGAGCACTCCAAGATTTAGAGGCCAAAGGTTTATAGTAGGCAAATAGATTAAAAGGACAAGAACAGTTTTACAGTTAAGATACACTCAAGTGTGCTTATTTTAATCTAATGCCCTAAATACAGAAAAATTGTTTCATCTCGCATATTTCCTTAAGAAACACTTCTGTCTTTTCTTTGGCTCCTCTCTTTCACAGAACAAAAAGAATGACACTCACTGATGCTCACTGTTGACATGTTTCAAGAAGGGTAAGTGTGATACCAAGAACTAAATACAGGACATTGACAGAATAATGCCAGGAACAGGAGTAATTTCATTAATAACCTCATATTCACCTACTCACCAGTTCTACAGTCTGGAACTTCAAGCTAAGATTTCTATATTGAAATAACAGGTCTTTGTTTCAAAAAGAAAAAATACATACATATAAAAGCAAATGCAAATCTCTTTTTCACAAGATATATATTTACATATAATGGCAGGTTTTTTTCATTACTACAGCTATGTGCTGACTATATTCAGTTTAGTTCTGTCACTCTCCTTCAGTTCCACAGTCATGTAATTGTTATTATATTTTCATCAATACCTCATTTACTTCGAAAATATAAGTCTCTGACCACCTCTAGATAGGATTTTTTTTTCTTATCCCCCTTAGCTTCAATAATGAAATATCTCCAGAATTATTGGTAGATGTATTTCTTTTTTGAAATGCCATCCTTACACAGAGCACCCTGACAACCAGAGACAAAGGAAGAATAACTTTCCAGAAGTCACATTTCTCAATCAACACAAGCTTACAATTTTAACAGTGCCATCAGTCAGACAGACATAGAAGTGATTGTGTATTTCATAAGGTTCCAGAACTACTGTCAGCCAGGAGTTATGTGTCACATCCTTATAAGCAAACTACTGGAAATATAAATTTTCCTTCTGTCTTCTGTAATGTATTTACACACTGACTCTATTGAGCAGCCTATAATGAAGAGATCTGTGACTAACAGAACACTAACATGCTCAGTATGTGGAAAATTGGTCAGAAAAGTGTATTTTTGTCATTTTCAGAAGTAAGGGGACACTTAACTTCTCCTGCCAGTTTTGCCAGTTTTGTCAGAGCGGAACAGAACAGTTCAGGCACTCAAATGTGCTTCTTTGTTTCTTTGAGCCATCAGCAATGTGTCACAGTTCAAGCAGATGCAAAGGGCACAGCGCGAGGAGCGCGCACTGCAGGAACAACAATCACTCTGTGATGTCCCTGCCATGGCCACGGGAAACTACAGCAGCTCAAGGCCAGACAGCTGGTACATGTAAGAGATTAACACATCACATCAGCTGCTCCCACGTACTGGGTGAAATGAGTCTTGTCACCTTGATGCATTTATCCACTGTGTGCATTTTGTAAGTTACTGCTACCAAGAGATGAGTGGTTATAAACACCCTATGAAATGCAAGACTTAATATAAATAGTGGTTAATGACTAGCTCAAGATGAGAGTTGTTACTGTTTTGGTGGAGGTCTCGGCTCTTTCCAAAGCTTTTTTTTGCACACTCTGTACCTCTGCAGGGCATTGCTCCCCTAAGACTGTAAACACTAGGCAGAAAATTGCAAAATTTCTGGAGACAGAAAGAGAAACTCTGCATTACATGATGAAATTTCTACATCATTTCTACCTGTCCAGGACCTTAATCATAGTGCATTAACCCATGACTGGTCTCTAGGATGACCAGCGTCTCTCCCCTTCATACATTACTTATTTAGACTACACAGGGTAAATTGGCAGGACTATGCACTGTAACATACAATTGCTTCAAAATTAGTACTCAAAAGGCCCTATTTTTTCTAGAAATCATTAATGGAACTAGTACAACAGAAGAACTTTGCCTATAAAATGCCTCAAGTGGTGGAGATCCCTTGTGTTTTGCTCATCAGAACTGTGATAGCTGAATGGTGACAATTCCTTTATTTCATACTTAGGAAGTACTGAAAAAAAATTTTCCCCAGAAATCAATGTTTCGACTGCCTGCGGGAAAAAATACAGCATGTACCCACTGCACTTCTTCACAGTTGCCTGCAGAGAACTAAATGTTGACTTTTTTTATTAATGGAAGTGAAGGAAGGGTTTTTTCCTTCATCTTGTGCTTACCTGACTTATTGCCATTAACCTTGCAGATAATAAGTCTTCCATCTTCTCTAATGACAGAAATGAAATAAACTCAAGCCACTTCAGCACTGCTTTGAAACTCTCCCTTCTGATGTGTCATCAAAGCAGTCCTGAACAGGCTTTAAAATGAGATGGTTAAATGAGCTGGAGTTCTGCTGCGCGCCCTCCTCCCACCTGTTGAATCCCATGACCTAGAAGTGAAGAAGACACCTGCATCCCTCCTGCCAGCTCAAACTGCTCCATGTGGTTACTGCAGCTGTATTCAGGATGCTATAGAGAGATGCAGAATCACAGAAAATATTACTGAGACAGTAGCAATGCTAAGTAAAATTCCAAAAAGAGAATACTATAAGTGGGGGGAAGCCAACTTCTACCTGGACAGCCAGAACTACCTTCCTCAGGGCACTCCACTGTAACTGACATGCCACAGCTACAGTCTTGACCTGGTAGCATTTCATTTCATTAAACTATCACTGTTCCTAAATTCAGCCAGAACAATCCCAGATCTGTAATTTTTCTTCCACTCAAAAGCGTACTGCTGTTTTGGAAAACATCCCAGTCTCCAAGAAGATTATGAGAAATATCATTCCATTAATACTGTTCCTTAGGAGTTAATTTCATCTCTATGTAAGTCTATAAAAGGGTTCTTACACGGAGGGCAATAGAGTTGAACTAAAGCTGTGCAAAATGTACAAAGAGCCACATGAAACTATATAAAACTCACCAGGTCTAAGGAGTGCACTAATAATTTGAACCAGCAGGGCTTTGCTCTAAATTTTATTGAGCCAGAAAACCTTTCATTAAAAGCAGAAATGTAATTTTGGCCACTATCTGGAATTGTACACATTTCTGGAAGGTAATTATTTCACTTTTTCCTCCCCTTCTCCTCCTTCCAGGATGAATGCTGTGACTGTTACACAAAGCCACAGGTATAAGTTTCATGGTTAGACTTCTGGAAAGCTAATTGGCTCCATGTGACTGACATGAAACCTGCTACAGCTAAGCAGAGAGCCTCTCTGTACCTGACTTACATAATTCCGAATTCCAAAAGTAAGAATTCTAAAAGAAGCTCTTGTAAACACTAACACATTGTGTTGCTGCCTCCTGCTGCGACTGACACAAAGAGAAGGGCTGCCCGCTGCTGCTCTCAGCGAGCACATCAGTCCTTTGGTCTGTGCTTCCAAGGGACAGGGTTCGGGTTCATTCCCTCTGGCAAAGCAATTATGTTGTCACAAATCTCTATCAGCTTCCACACAAAAATTCACTACCTATTTGTGTAACCAGGGAGAAGGAAGTGAATCAGTGTTAACTCTTTACCTGGCTTTCCTAAAAAAAAACAAAAACAAAAACAAAAACAAAAACAAAAAACGAGAACAGGGATTCAAAT
This sequence comes from Erpornis zantholeuca, assembly GCA_013400515.1. Lineage (NCBI taxonomy): Eukaryota > Metazoa > Chordata > Aves > Passeriformes > Timaliidae > Erpornis > Erpornis zantholeuca. Next base: position 158,395 of record VZTN01035844.1, on the reverse strand, counting down.
TTGAAACAAAGTGTTCCTTAGATGACTGAGCCACTGCCTCATTTGGGTTTGGAATGCAATAGCAGCAAGTTAGGAAATGCTGGTTTCCAGCAACTCTTTTGTTAATAACTCTATCTAAAACTGTTTAAATATAACATATACTCTCCACTCCCTTGATCACACATGCAGTAGGAACAATTTAAAGGTTTGCAGGTATGCAAGTTCCAGATCCACACATACAGATGAAAAAAAAAATTGGATACACAGTATATTTGGGGGGAATTAAAGCTTCATCAACCCTCAATTTATATAAGTCTGGTTTTCGTAGCACTTACATGACTAGTTGTATAAAATAACAGCAGTAGCAGAAGCAACTGCTTATATATAAAAAAATAAATGAAAGGGGAAATTTCTCCTTAGGAAGGGAAGAATTTTCACAGAAACAGTAACCAGATCAGATAAAGTGTGAAAGTCAGGGGGTGAGCTTGGCATATTCTCAACACTGTAATTTTTGTTTAAGTTGTCACAGCTGAAATTGCAAGACTTGTTCTGTTTCAATATGTTGAACTAAAATTTTTGATAATAATTGACCCTTTTAGATAAAACAGGATCAAAGATTTGAAAATACTAGAATTGATTTTAGTGATTAAAAAATAAGATATCTTTGAATTTGATGAGGGCAATCAGAGTAAAAATATGCAAGACCTGAAAGAAAAGAGACATTAAAGTTTAGAGAAAACTGGATGACCTTAATAACTCAAGTAGTAAGAGAGAGGTGAAATTGGATAAAAAGATGTTATTAAACTTAGAGCTTGGAAAATAGTAATTAAAAATGACCATAACCAACAGCTGACCCTTGGTTAAGTCAAACAAGCATGCTGTGCTGCCAAGCTATGGTGTGATGTACTTCCAATATTCATGTATCAGAGTAAGGTTTGCTTAAAAAAAAAAAAACTTAGGAAGTTTGTTGGCAAATACAAATAATGACCTTTATCGATCGCAGCCTAACAGTAGATACATCGCATTCTGTCTTGCCTCCTGAATATTTTGGAAGTAGCTGACATCAGAATTTACTTTGCTTATCTTAAGGGTAGAACATTCAGTATCTGTTTAAAAGCACAAAACTGTACTAGTAAACAGTTTGTAATCAAAAAAACCCCAACCATACTGTACTGTGAAAATGGCCCTGAGATCCACCAACGAGGAATACATAATTATGAACAGTAATTAAATTCTCATCTTTGTTAGCATTTGGAAATTACTTTTTCCTCGCAGATACCAAAAACACTGACCTAACCTAAGTTTTGGTCATTGCCACTGTTTCTTTTTTTCCTTTTTCTTTTTTTTTAATGAAGCCTTCCTTTAACCTGAACAACTGCTCATGGTCACCTTCTGAAACGGAATGTTGCTCCTTTTTTTACCCTAATATCCCCTGAGACATCAAAAAAGCAACGTTGAGAACCAAGCGCAAACAGCATATGGGCTCATTGTCATTATTTCTACCCCTTCACCATCCAGAAGCAGATTTTTACTGTAAACCACTGAAAACCAAACACCAAAATGTCTTATTTCCTTCTACCCACATTTTCATTTCAAGCATCAGCTCACAAAAACATTTTGCAGGGGGGAAAAAAAAAATTAACTTTTCCCAGAGCTTTTTTTTACAAGTTGATTGCTACTTCTTGGCACCAATTATAAGCAACTGCTTCACAGCTGAACCAAACCAGCACAGTCAGCAAAATCACAGCCTCTCCATTCGCAAGCAATCAGAGAGACTCGACGCAAAGGAGCAAAGGTGAGACAGACACCAGCCTAATAGGCCAAGGAGGAATATGCCCCTAGTTCTGCTCAGTCCAGGCAGCCTGGTTGGTGAGAATGTAAATCTCTGGTAAACAATTCCACTGCCTGTCTGATAAAGAGCTGCAAACTCAGTAGGAAGCACAAAACCACTGGGACAAGGGGGACTGCAGATCCTGCCACGCTAAAGCCAGTGTTAAAAATAAAAGTGTATAATGAACTCGCTGCCCAGCTGGAGTGTGGCACCTCTGGTCATTGGTCAATAGTGACAGAGGTAACAGAAAACAAAGACCATATTCAATGCCTCTTCTTAATGACAGGAGACATCAAACAGCTGTCTGTACCAGCCTGTGGGAATTCACAGTCTGCCTTACTATCATGCTTCACACCTTGATTCCTGGCTCTGGTTCTTGATCCTGCTACCTACCTGCTGAGCCCTGGTTCCTCTTACATTTTCTTTATTCTGTTCTCCCTTTGCTACAGCTTGTCTCTGGCTGGCCTGCTTGGCCAAATCCAGCACTGCCCACTGGCTGCTGCCTTGCTGCTTGGAGTCTTTGGCATTCTGTCTCAGACCTAAACAACTCCCTCCACCCTGATTTGATGCATTATTTAATTTCTGTGGGTCCTCAGTCATGACCTCAGAGCTGACCCGTTAGTCTGCCATCAGCCTGGTCTATCTGAGAAGCACAGCCATCCAGGTGACGCAGGGTTTGGTACTTCAGGTCAGAATTCCTTTGAGCTCCATTAGAAGTCAGCACCACAGCATGGGGGTCTTCACACCTCTCCTGTTGTCAGCTCTAGCAGAGAAGTCAGCTTGATTAGGTTCAACTCAGTCTTCTGGAGAGTGCTCAATCATGCATGGTCATGTTCAGCTAATAAGTACCACAGAAGGTGAACAAAGAAGCATGATAAAAACAGATATGCATAACACAGAAAGCTCTGATCACTTCAATACCACACCCTGCAAGCTCTTGGCAAGTGCTATAGCTTTAGCAGTAATTTTGGATACAGTTGGGTGACTTTTTGTATTGATCCCTTCAGAAATGCCTGTTCTTACCATTAATTTCCCTGGCTGATCTAGCAATAGTATTAGTGGATGCTGAAGTAGATTACATTAACCTAGCTCTCTGTAATCATCATGAAGTTCTATATGATCTGTCTCAGTAGAGTGAAGAACAGTAATCAGCGTGCTAAGACAGAGCACCAGCATGAAACCTCTCTAGGACAGCAGGCTATTACACGCAGAAGTCAGAAGCTCAAGTGAGAAACCCTCTCTGCTCCCACAGGAGCTCAGGTCTCCTCCAAGCAGGCTCTGCTACAGCAGCAGGGCACAGGCTTGTTGAAAACATGTCACAATTTTCTAAGGAAGGGATGCTTAGCACACCTCACCCCTCAGCCATCAGTCCTAAGGCTGCCCCACAGAGCTGCCAGGCTAAAGGGGAGAAGGATCTGAGAGAGCAGATTAAAAAAAATCATGGCCAGATGTGGGGTGAATACCCATTTCTGGGGAAGGATCAGCACATTATACAACCAAGAAACTTCAAAACCATTTGTGAAAAAATGATAATCAGAGCACAGAATGTATTTAATTTACAAGAAATCAATTCACTGTCAGCCAATTCAAACTACAGTACCATTAACGGGATGAGTTGCTTGTTCTTGAGTGATGAAGGACTGCAAGTTCCTTTCTGGTATCAGGGCCAGCCTGCAAGCCTTCATCACTTGGTTAATAATGTTACTTTGTGGGTGCATATACAGGCCAGAAGTCCAATAGCTGGTGCAAGTCTTTGTCTTTCTACTTATACATTTTTGCTCTGCCACGTACAGTACTAGCTGTGAACCGATGCAAACTGTAGAACTCCTCCCACCCACACACACAAAACCCCTTCTCCATTTCCCTGTTTTACACTCTGGCAGACATAAAAGCCACTTGCACTACTCTCCCAGCTTGTATGTACAAATTTTCTTACACTCCTGTTCCAGAGTTAGGCAGGAAACTTACCTAAAGCCTATAAAAGACTTTTGTCCACTGACCACATCCATAAACAGAAGTTCAGGGATGATGAGTAGGGAAAAGCAGAATTGAAGCACTACCTCATGCAGGAAATCACAGTAGAGACTGAGAACGCTCTGGGAATGACAGTTCCTTGCGAAGGTAGTCATTTGTAGAGGACACTCCTGCACCCTCTCTAACACAGCTGCATTAAATTATTGTCATGTTTTTTTGTTCTACAACTCATCATAAGAATTGCATTTGGAATTCCTTTTAAACATTCATACCATTTGACAAAGAAAATTCCCATTATTGCAGAAGTCATAAGCACTACTGAAAGTGATGCTCTCTTTCACAGGTCCTCATTTTTCAAAAACATGCAGAACTACATAACAACCAAACTAACAAACAGTATTTCATCACTTTTCTTTCACTTTCAATAATTCATAGCCCTAATATTTACTCTATTACCTGTGCAGCATAAATATTAATGACATGCCACTGCAAACTTTGAGTACTTTCTGACTAGATCAACAACAGGGAACTCTTGCCCTTGGCCTAAAGACAAAAGATTGTCACTGTGATTAATAACAAAAGTGACAAAACCTTGTAACTGCAATCAAGAAACATATTATTCTAGAGAAACAATTCACTAGTTCCTAAATGCATTTCACAAAGGCTTGAGATGTGTTTTAAGAAACATCAGAAAACTCACCCTGAAATTACTGTAGTGCATGGAAGCTTTTGCAATCTGTCTCACATTTAACAGGTTTTCCATTTCGCATGTTTAATGTTACAATGCGCTAGTAAAAATGAAGGTTACTTTTCCTGAATGATTAATTTCAACATACTTGTAGAGGAAAGAAAATTTAACTCTTATTTAAGGGGGTAGAATGAAGTGCACTGTGCCACGACGTTGTGATAGGAAGTGACACAGATTCCCCAGGCAGGTGCAAAGGAGAGCTCTTTAGTGTAAAAACTTTTTAAGCAGTTAGTAGCTTATCAGTTTACACAGTTTTAAAGCACAACAAATGTAATTCAACCAACCACCATATACTACAATGTGTACATGCGATGATCATGCAGCATGTTTCTCTACCCCTAATTTAGCTGTGTCTCTTTCCCACTTCTGCTTAGCCTAAGTAACAGGCCTGAGCCATGATTTTACAAAGGCAACAATGCCTTCATGCAACATTGTCAGACTACTCACCTACACAAAAATAAATTAAACAGGGCTCTTTCAGTTTTCCCTGAAGGAAAAGCAACATTCATTTATTATTTCATAGAATTGATCTACTCAAAATTTAGAAACTTCTGATGACACAAATCTGCTAATGCATTCAAAAGCTTCTTGCGTTTTCCTAACACTACTATTACTAATAATGCTTTCTCTGAACCTTTAATGCACAAAAGCCTATTCAGTGCAGTTCAGTCACTTTATAAGCTAAGCATAACATTTCCACAGTGCTGACAAAAAATAGTTAATGAAAGTAGCAATCCACATCTCCGTATTCTTCAGAGTCATAAGTATCTGGTGGGAGATTGTCACCATGTATAGGCAAGGACAGTCTAGACTCCTGGATTCTGAACTAATACTTCTTCTACTTAGCACAGACAGCTCCTTCCCTCTCCCCCTGCCCCACCCCCCCCAATTTTCTCCATTTATTTCAGGAAGAAAATGGGCACTTATCTTTTTTTCTGCCCATTCCCTTGGAAATCTTGAAATGCATTTCTGACATTTTGATAACTATTGATACTATTAACTGGGGGCTCCCTGAGATGGGCAGAATCCTACCATCTCTCTCATCCACAATTATCAGGAAGAACTCAAAAAACCAAATCAGATATTTAGTAGCAGATGAGTGACGTGTAGTGTTTTGGCAACCTTCACCAGTCTTTGTTCCTCAATTCTATTCGGCTTTTCTCTCCTATGTTTGGCTTGCTGATCAAAGTCCAAAATGTCAGGGCTACAGTATGCCTAGTTTAGCATGCAAATGCAAAGACCAAAAGCAGCCCTCCTTTTTACAAGCACACATGCACTGTCTTAGTCAACAACCATACACATACCACTTCTGGTTTGCCACTGGGAATACACGATCCAAATTAGATTCAGAGGACAGGAGAGCACAAATTAATGGTATATCATTTCCACCCATTCCAGCACAGTTAGTCACAAGTTGTGGCACAAATAATAAATTATACACTATGAAATTTTGAAGAACCATAGTCAATCGGTGTGAGACTCCAGTGTTTGTTTGTTTGTTTACTTTGGCCTTTATTTAATTAATATTCTGGGTATAAAACAATTTTCATTGAATGCTCAATCATATGGAGGCAGGAATATCTACACCCACATCAGGTAAAGAAAGACTTGTGCTCCAAACAGGTACAGGGTAGCTCATTTTGAGCAAAGAGAAAGAAATAGCCAGTGTCATCCTCTAATGTCACTTAGCATACAGATTTAAAATATGGCAATTCAGATGTGACCAAGAGGAACTACTTTACCACATGGACAAGATTTTTCTTCTTACTTCCCTGTAATTTATAAACCTTCCATAACAACGGCCCCTTTTGGTTCAGAGAACCCATCTGTTGTTCTCCCCTGATACCCATCAAAGTCTGCAGAATTATCTTCAGGATCAGTGTTTGATAGCTTTTCTAATAATATCAGTTCAACTCTGATCCCTTTTTTCACAAGGACTTCCTTTTTTTGCTTTATGCAAACATTGTCTCTTTATTGCTAGAGTGTCTGCTTTTCCTCTCTTTAAAAAAGAGGAAATAGAATAAAATATTTCAGTTTAAATGGACCCACAGTGATGATCTAGTCCCACTGCCTGATCGATTCAAGGCTGACCAAAAGTTAAAGAATGGTAGTAAGGGCATTGTCCAATTGTCTCTTAAACACTGACAGGTTTGGGCCATCTGCCACCTCTCTAAGAAGTCTGTTCCAGAGATTGTCTACTGTCTCAGTAAATAAATGCATCCCAATGTCCAGTCTAAATCATTCCCACACGTCCTATCACTGGATAGCAGGGACAACAGAAGCACTATGGGGAGAAGACACTAGCTTGGAACAAGTGAAGAAAAACATTAGATGTACAAGTGCAAGATGTACAGTAATCAACCACGGAGGAATAATATGATGTTTAGGTGTTTGGATCACATTCCTGCCCTCTTTTCCTGCCAAATGAAATTGAGGGAATAGAGCAGAGTTTCCCCAGCTGAACATTTTCACAGGTCCTGAGTCAGGGTTCATACTTAAAGAGAATGATGAACCAAAACTTTCTGTAGAAAAGCTGGAGACTCAGTGTTACCTTAATCTTATCATAAAGCAGGATGGATTATTTAATATTTTCTACAAAAAGGCCAAAAAAAAGAGGCCTTAGCCCAGTTAACCATTTAGCGAATATCTGAATGAGTAAATAAAATTATCAGCTCATTAGGCGAGGAATATGGACAGTTTCTATTGAACCACCCAAGACTATTTAATTATTTACAATCTCCTTGATTACTTGTGAGAGGGGTCAAATCACTTTTGCAACACATGATTTTTAATGTCATTTTTCAGCTGGCAAGGTAAATGATTATGGTTTTTTCCCTCTAGCTCCAGATGGGCTATAGTTGTTAATGTCTGTTATGTTAATAGAGTATGCAATATTAAGGAATATAAGATATTTATAACAAGTTATAACAGAGCTATGACCCAAACAAATCAGATATAAAATTTTAATGAATTGATCCCTCAGTCTATTAATTTAGTTGCAGGGTAAAAAGCTAGCAAATATATTTTCTCTCTCAGGAACTACAACTGGAGAAAAACATTAGCCAGGGTCAAACTCTGTTGCACACTACAAAGGAAAAGAGCATGTTTGAAGGTGAGATAGAGTTTAATTTCAAGAAGATTTCTTAGTAACACCATTAATTAGAAACAAAAAGTAGAACTTTTTCCACAAGCTGTTTCTCTACCTCATACAATGTTGAAAATACACATATACAAAACCCAAGACTTTAAAAACCTAGCAAAGATCCTTGTTGGATTTACCATTATTTGTAGTGCAGTAATGTTGTATGCACTATCACAATTGTTTCAGTTCATTCTGGAAACCAAAGAATATCTTTCTGCATATATGCATACATGCAGGTATAAACACTTACTGGATTACTGATCCTGAGGATCAGTAATTGGGACACATTCTTCACAAATTCCTCCAGACTTCAAAAACTGCTTACAAAGTATACCACGGGGGTTTTTTTAGAAAAATGTATTCAACTCCTATAGAATTTTTCTACAGCATTTTTATAAAGGCCTTCTACAAAATACCTAAGGAAATTAATAGCATTTAAAAAATATATTACACAGATCATATTGTAAACCCTAATCTCTTTTCTGAATCAATCATTTAAGGGGAGTTTTGTTTGAGTTTTTGTAAGAGTTAACTTGCTATCTTATGTCCAGGAATATGTAATAGTTGCACACAAATTCAGCTATGTAACAAATAGCAGCCCAACTACATGGCTTGCAGTTATGCAAATCTTCAACCCAGATGTTTCATTTTACTCCTTTCTCTCCATCTCCTTCACTTTCACATTCAAATGTCTCACATCGTCTTTACCTGACTCAATTACCTTTCAGGATAATCTGTCCATACTTATCTATATACCCATTAATTAATAGCACTGCCATTGCATTATGACTCTCAGGAATGTTACATTGGATGATGCTGGAGGTTATTTAATTACACAGTATTAACCATTCATTCCCATGATAATTATATTCCTGTGCACCCCACATAAATAAACATAGAGAGTTTAATTCTCTCTTTTTCCTGGCCCTTGATCACAAACATCAGTTTGCATAACTGAAAAGAGGCCCCCTTGAATCACACTGATCCTGATCTCTGCAGTTCAGTTTAGCCACTGCAAGTGGTGTCACGACTGCATCACACCCCGGCCTGAGTGACTCATCTGCAGCAAACTGGGGTCCTGCCATCACAACGGCTCCAGGAGCAGCTCTGCATCGCTGCCAGGGGACAACGTGTCTGCACCCACCACTAAGGCCTCATGCAGACTCTACAGAAGTACAAAGTAAAAGCTGTGTAAGCAAAAGCTTACATAGAGAGTTGTGTCTCACTTTGCCTTGTTTTGGGTGCTTTTTCACAGAAACTATGTGCATTGTGCAGGCAACACCAGCAGAATGTCACATCCAGACCAATATGGCTTTCACTTTTTCTTCACAATATTCTAGAAACACAGTACATTATACTTTATAGCCTAATATATTTGTTGTCCTTTGTTATTCTTGGCAGTCTCCTGGATTTTAATTTTTTTTTTATGTTTCAATTGCCAAATAAACCATTAAAAGCTCCAATAAAAACGAATATTAATGTACTAATAATGCATACTCCTCTACACTACAGAATAACTTACTTTTACTACAGTTCTGCTTTGTGTAGGGTGCAATAAAAACAGCATCTTGGCATTTTATATTCACATTCATTCAATTATTTTAATACCATTAATTAAATTATAAGTTTACAGGTTAAGTGTTGTTTACTTTTCTGCTTGCCAATACACAAATACAATCTCAAATCTGAGAGTCAAGTTAGGTTGTCTTCTGCCTCATGAACAACAGCCAACAGAAGCTGGATCTCTCAGCTCTTTGCTTAATGTGATCTGAGGAAATTCCCAGAGCATTTCCCAGCTGGGCACACTATGCCGGATTTTTCTGTTTGGAGAAAACTAGAAAGGCAGGGGGAAATTCCTGACATCTACTTTTTTACTTAGTCAAAATTGTATTAAATAGATACCATGCTTTACAAGATTCAGAAGCCTTGTAACTGCTTTCTGTGTAATAATTGCTTATTGATATCTCTGTGCTCTGTCTCCCATTTCTCTTCAAGTACTTCCCCAAGCACACAGAGGATCAATCCCCAGTGGGATCGAGTTAAAATCTTCTGAGAAATGTTTGGAAACAATCTCTCAATCACTCAACATGGAGAATGTTATTTGGGGTGGGGGGTAGAGCTATTCTTATTTATACCTTATAATGACAATTTATGACATTTTTCCACCATAATATTTGGAAAAATTTGAGAACAAGGGGTATTTCCAGCAAACTGTGAGTCAAGCTTGTTGTGTGGATGCATTGCCTCTAACTAATACCTCGGTCAAAGTTTAGTTCAGGATGCCAGGATCCTGTCAGCTATGAAGAGATGAAAAGGGAAAGGAGGACCAGAAACTAAGAAAGATGACAGAGCTCTGGCTCACATTTTAAAAACAGCTACATAACGAAGAAGACCTCATTGCAGAAGCTTATGGCAGCAACCACAACATAGAAGCATTACATGACCAGCAAGGAGAATATTCCCCTCGACTCAGCATGGTCCCTGTTCTGTGGCAGACAGGACTAGAGTTGGAGCACCACACTTACCACAGCTGGTGCCACACAAAGAGGGAATGGGAAGTCAAAAATCACCCTTAAAATACTCAGGAAGAATGATGAAAATATGTTCCTCATGACAAAGCCAGAGCACCTTGGCTCATTTTAAGGCTAAACTGATAACATTACACACCCTATGATACACATAGGAAATTTTAAAGTATCTTCTAAAATCAATTTCTCTCTAAAAAATACTATGGAATTCAAAATACCACGGAATTCAAAATACCACCTATATTTCACAAACGGATTACTGCAAACGCAAATATTTGTTATCAGATTACACAGTTTACATTCTTCACCACTCTGAGGCAAGACATTTAGCAAGGAAAAAAATTAATTTTGTGGATAGCAAAACAACAAAAACAACAACCAGTTCCATAAAAAATCTCATTAAAAATTTTATACTGTGATGAAGTAGCAGAAAAGGGAAAACATCTGGATGACAATTTAATTTATCCACTGCTTTCTATCCATTAATCTCAGGACTTTGAAACCTACTATAAGTTCATCCCTGGACAGTAAGTATTATAACAGTCATTTAGCTGAGAGCTAAACAGGGATACAGTGATATTTTTTTATGTCTCAAGTCTCTAAACAAAAAAAAGGAAAAAATATGCCAAGGAAAAAAAAGCAGAACGAAATCAACAGTTTCTGTTCTCTTAGGTAACCCACCACACTCTCTCTCAGCTTTAGCTGAACAAAACAAAAGGATATTTGAAATTGTCCTCATCAAGTTACAAAATGATACAAGCAGAGCTACTCCTGCCATCCCTTGTTCTCTTCCCAGTGATACAAGTACTGCACCTGCCACCACCAAGTATATCAAAGCTGCACGATCTGTACTGGTTCCAATGATCAGAAAATCTTCCCACTGAGAAGATCCTTCCAAATTACAATAATTTTTTTTTTTGGAAGTACTACCAAAAAAATCCAGTATACCTTCAGACCTGCAACCACCTCTGCATGAGAGCACACACAAATACTTCTCGTATGTAAAAGCAACTACCCACACACACAAAAGTAAGTCACACTATAAGATCTACATAAAGAAATAAATAATTTTGTTGCTGTTAACATGTTAGTAAAACGCTGAAGACCTTCAGGACTGTTCCTAATGTCTGAAGATATATTTTTCAGGGAACATAAACAAAAATGGGCAAGGAGTTCTGTTTGTATAAAATTTTCAATATATGCACACCAATATTTCCTACCTCTTTTTGATAAAATGCATCACATACCTAACAATTAAATGAAAATTATATAATAAAATGTTCCCACATAATGCATGATAGCTTAGAAAAGTGCATATGTACTCTTACAACCATTAACAGACCAAATACTACTCACTGCTTCAGCAAGTGGAAAAAAAGGAAATTAATGTGGAGAAGATGGGAGCCAGAGTGGCTGCCCAGGAATGCCAAATCCTACAGCGGACGCCGCCTTTCCTCCCACCATCCCAACCCAAGGATAACCCTGATTACTTGACCTGTAAACTTTCCCTCTCCATGACTGCTGGGTTATGGAATACAGACATAAAAATAAAAAAACATTTTCTCTTTCTCCACTCAGCATTGCCATTCACATAAGCATTATCCGCTAGACTTAGGTTTAATCCTAATTATGAGCAAACAAACAGTCATAATCTAAAAAAGCAATTTTAACAATTAATGCCTATTAACACAACAGAGTCCATCCCTTTTTCTCAAAAAAAAAAAAAAACTAGGAATAGGAATAGGTACTAGGAATAAATAAGCCTAAAGACTATGGGATTTCTTAACGGCTCTTTTTTCAGACTTACAGGAGAAGAGTACAATGCTACAGAATATTTAATTTTAAAAAGTTGGTTTGTGGAAAAAGAGTAAATAAATACTACTTTAATCAGCACAGGAAAGGATTTAGAAGCTGTATGGCACCTGTTTCAAATAAACATCATTGCAGAAATACAATGTATTTTTTATTTTACCTTGATAAAGTAATCCAAACCTTTATGAACTGTACACTGTTGAGTTTTAGATTAAAGTATTACAGTTAGAACTTTTAGTTCAGATACACAGAAGATGGTGAGGCTCATTTTCAAGTTTCCATGTATCAGAAAGTTTTGTAGAGTTAAATAGTGCTGGCTAGAAATTCAGGCTGGAAGCAAGTCACAGGAACAAGGCCTCGCTTGTGTACAGTCCAGTCCAGTGCATGTACATAGTATGAATTTTTGTATTTAGAGATCATCATTAAGTGTTTTATGAGCACAACAGATCTGTTAAAAAGCAGATATTTTTCTTTAAGAAAAACAGACACACATTTTCCTTCTGAGCAGGTTGCTTTGCTCTTTTTTTATACAGGCTTGCAGCCCATCATGAGGGTACTCCATGATTAAATACAAAGTGATCGTTCTCATTTCTCTTGTTTACAGTCATGATGCCACTTTTTAAAAAACAGTTGACTTGTGCTTTACATCACTCTTTCATTAGCTCATCTCGCTCCTCTAGGTTATCCTAGCCATTCATCACCCTGAATTGCATTGCAAAAATAGTCCTAAAATCATCTGATTTTCCATCTTCTCATACTTGCCCAGCTTCCACCACAAAAAAGAATGTTCTTTTAACTATTAAGGGGGCAGAAGGGGAGGGAAAACACAGACTCAATTCTGGTTCTATTTAAATCTTTCACTTTTCTTAGCCTGTAAGGGAATAATCAAATATTTTAAGATATTTGCTTGTTTGCAAGTGGCTTGTATACGTGTGTTAGAAAGTTAAGAAGTTAAAAATTATCTAAAGTGATAGATGTTGTACTTCCATCTGAAACCTGTATCTGTGGCTGGTGTTAGCGGTGAAAAGGGTGAGCTCCATGCTTTGACCCTTGCCGGCCACTGGAGCTCTCCAAACCTCTCAAGAGGGGCAGCTGCCAGCAGAGTCAGACTAGAGGGCCCAGCCTCACCTCTTAGGCAGTCAAAGCCACAGCCACAGCCATGCCATCATCTTCCCCTCAGAACCTCCTAAATCAAACAAAACAAACCCTCTTGAAGCCCCCATCCATCTTAATAAACATTACTGAATGAAAAGCTGCTTCCAACGGCCCAGTCTGAGCTCTCTGAAAGCAAGTCATAAAATGATCATGCTGCCCACTGATGCCTCACTCCTCCCTTACAGATGAGCTATTTGATACCCATCCTGTTAACCGGCATGACTTCATGTTTCTCCAAAGCTGGTTTAAGTTTTGAGATGCTCAGCCTTTTCCTCCTAAAGTCTGTCTTTACTAAAGGAGGGGTTTTATGTCTTTTGTGACAGAATTTACTGTTATAAAGGTAAAATATTTTGGGCAGCACCTTCACTAACATTAAGAAAATACTGAGCATATACACCATGGATTCCAGTCAGGCTAGCTTGCAAGAGACAGAACATGTATGCAAAAATCAGCAATGTCTAACAGAAATAAGAATACCTTTTCCACCAGTGTTAATAAATGATGCATATTTCCTCTGTCAGCAAGCTGTATTTTCTCCTTTTAAACTTTTATAACATTCAAAAAGATATCTAAAACATAACTCAAGTTAGAATAAATGATGGGCCAAGGAAAATAGTGACTATAGGCAATATGGTGACTTGAAGCTCTTCATGATGATGAGTGCCTGAATGCAATATTTTAAAATTCAAGTGTTCTGTAACTGTTGCATATTTTTCACACTTTCAACAGCATACATTTTTAATGTGTTTAGCAATTCTGTAGGAATCAGAAAAATATAATTGAAGGTTATGGGATAAGTTAATTTGCATCAAAGTAACTACAGATTTCCATAGATTTTGCACTGGCAGGTTCTTTCCAACAACACTATTCCAAATTTTTGGTAACAGTAGTGAAAACAAAACCACATACATAGGAGGGAATAAAGGATGGACCATAGACTATCTCTTGCTGAGTTCATAAGCAAGAGATGCACTTACCAGCCACATCATGATCTTAATAGTGCCTACATGTGCTGAATTATATTACTCTTCCAAGGACATGCACTTTGAAATAAAAATGTATTAAATGTGTTGCTTGAGTTTTCAGGGAGATATAATAGTTACATTAATACTGACCATATTTAGGGAAATAACCCACCAAAAAAGTTATTTCTATTTGTTCCTCTTAAGGAAACTTGGAGTCAAGATCAAAGGGGACTTTGATTTGTTTGAAAGTTGTAAATGATCCATTTCCAGATTTTATAAAGTTAGTGTGCAATCTGTGAGTACTTGTGCCATAATGGAGAAGGAAGGCTCTTCAGCTTCACATGTCAATGGTGTAAACATGTAAATCTGGAAAATATTTTCCAAGCAGGCAGCCATGTGTAAAATTTACAGAACCTGTCATGAAAGGGCTGCAGCTGCAGAAGTGCAAACTTCTCACTGCATCTTGAAGAATCCAGATGGGGGGACGTGAGAGATTTTTTTTTTTTTCCACTGCAGAGGGTTCCAGCTGGATTGAGTTGTTGGTGCCATCAATTTTTAAAGCAATACTTCACCAAATAATGAAACACTGATTATCCAATCACAAACAACAGAACAGAGAATCTCTTTAAAAATAAAATAGAAAAAAATCTGAAGTTAATTACACCAGTATGTGAAAGACTGTGGGCTAATTTATGACCATTTTGCAACATGCCCAGATGTCACTGTGCTGAGACCACCAAAGTTTCATTACANAGGAAAAAGGTAAGGAAAAATACCAGTTCAAAGTTAAACAGCCATCCAAACATGCTATTAAAAAGCAAAAGGTACAAACTTGAGATATGAACTATGTAGAAATACTATATATTGTGTATGAAAATACATACAAATGAGTATGTATGAGAATATATACAATATATACACGCAAACCTACTCAGCCTCAAAATCACATTCACTTTACAGTCCTTCTATGGGATCTTAAGTGGAATAAAACTTTGAGCACCTCTTCACCCAAGTGCTTTCATCACTTAAGAGAAATGGGAGAGCAAATCCATGTTCCTCCCTTCCCAACCATGGAGCCTCTGCCACCCTCAGAATGTTTGAGAGGACACCATCAGCTGGTCTAATCAGACATGAAGGAGAACAACTCTGGGAAGAGTGGAGAGGAGTGACAAGCACACCCCACCCATTTTACTCCACACTAACTGCTCATCTTTTCCAGCTCATTTTTTTTGAAGATGCCAGGAAATAGAAACCAATACACAGCAAAAGCCTTTGTTGCTGCTTATAGCACCATTGTACCATACTACCCAGAAAAGCTCAGTGTAGTAAGAGTTATGAATTAAGAGTTAATTTTCAGTTGACACAAGCTATCACAGCCACAACATTGTTTTACAGAAGTGAGAATGTACTTGAAAAAACAGCAAGCTAAATAAAAGTCACTATTAAACCACATACATTAAAAGATACAACTGTCAAATTTAAATCCACCATCTCCCTGTAATAATTCAGAAAAGGTTTCGTCTTTTGATTTAAGTCATCCCTTCATGCTGAAGCCAATTCTGGAGATCATCTGTGCCAACCATCTTTTAAAATCTTCACAGAACTATGCAGTATTTGCTTTCTATTTTTAGGTATATTAAAAACTTCTTAGGATATATTTTAAAATGACATGTATAAACTACCAGATGGCACAGAAAACAATGACAATTTGATGAATATAGAAATCGGTGCAACTATTTCTAACATCACTGGTATGTAATATTTGTGATATGCAATATTCTGGTATAATAATATACACTATTTCAAAATGAAATCTGCACTTAAATGCCAATATCCTCTCCTTCTGGCTTCTCACTTTATGACACTAACATAGGATCTCATTCACCAAGCCAATTGAAATTTTAATAAAAGAAAGCTGGAGTTTCTAATAAACTCCCGCAGTGAGCGGATAATACTAAACATCTTTAGCAGCATGGTGTTTTTTATTATTATTTTAGCTCTATATTAATATGCTAGTATTTGTAAACTCTCTAGTGTCACCAGATTTATTTCAAAAGGCTTCTCTGCATTCTTCTTTTGTGAAAAGTGTATGTGACAATGAAATAATAATTTCAGTGGGTCTTTACTATACAGATGTATAAACTGAAGAAGAAAATACATCTTATGTTAAAAAGGACACTTTCAATATTACTTATTTGCCATTTGGGAAGACAGTATATTGAATTTTCTTGTTGAGCATAAAATTTTAACAGGAAGACTGGCAGAGTTCACTGTGTGAAGACTTATTACTGATTTTGATACAGATAAACACACAGGCTTTGTCCTGCCTCAGTGCTGCATGCACAGCCAGGTGCAATGTGCACAGAATTCGGTGTCCAAGCACTGGCCAGGACCCATAAGTGCTCCCCACCCACAGCAGCCAGGTAGTTTGAAGAACGGCTGCTTTAAGCATTTTTTCAGATCTCATAAGCTTTACTTGCAGCCCTAAAAATGCTTCCACCCACAGAGAGCACTGGAAGGCATCAGAACCCAGACCCAAGCTTTTGCTTTCCACCTTGGCAACAAAGAGCTTTTCCCTATGGGATCCAGGGTACTGGTGTGCTCTGTCTCCTTTTCTGTCCCATAGGCTTCCAGGAGTTTAATGCCACTGGCATTAGTGGTTGCAAGAGACCCATTAAAGCCTTTGAAATCAATCCCAAAATGGCTCTTTGTCCTCAGAGAACACAGGGTAAGGTATCTAGGAATCAAATTCTCTCCTCTTTAGAGCACAAAAGTCTGTCTTACCGTGCTTAACTCAAGCAGGTTGCCTCAAGTATTTGTGTGGCAAATCAATTAGGAGCACGTTTACCAACATAGACATAAAACCTTGTACTAATTTTCATAGATATTAAATTTAGCTTTCATATGCTGAAAACACACATATGCAACTTTCTTATCTCATTTCAGGATAATAGCTGTGATTGTAAATGACAAAAAAAATTTAGTTATTTGATTCTAAACAGCCTGTACACTACCATTAATTCATTATCTCTTTCATTTTATTAGTTATGTTCTCAAACTCCACAGTGCACAAACATTAATCTATACAGTCACCTACCCTTAAAATGCCAAATTTTGAATTAATTTTGGCAACTTAAAAAAAAAAAAAATGCATTCATTGGCTTGCAAATGAAATATATTCACAGGAAAAAATTCCTCCCATACGCTGAAGCAGCTCATCATTAACATTCAAGGAATGTGAACACAGGCTTCATAGAAAACCATTAAAATATAAGGCAGCTTTCAGCCTATTTTAAGAATTTCAGAGAAATTTTGCATTCTCTTTCCCATCATGCCATGGTGATGTCAGGCTGCATTTCAAATAAAATGACAATGAAATCATTTCAATTCCATGCAATGTGCAAAAAAAAAGTCAATTTTTCTCTTGGCAAACTGAAGTCTGAAGTAATTAAGCACTGCTGTGTGGGTGGCAGCTTCTTCTCTGAAGTCAGCCTGAGATAATTACCATGTTAAAGTCAAAACATCATGTGCTGTGCTGATAGATAGATGGATGGAGAGATTGGGCATCTATTAAATGATCCATTTTGTTATGCTCCCTGGGAAATGTGCCATTGATGCCAATTAAAAATATATATTCCAAGTGAGTATTTCTAAGTGACAAAACTTCTATTCAGTAAATTGAATTTATTATTTACTGATCATGAATTACTTAGACATAAAAGAATCTGGACAGATAAAACCTAGGAAGAGAACTACATACTTTATGAAGTTTACAAGCCCCTCATTACCTGATTGCAACAGCCACGAAATGTGCTCTATAACACCACTTTTAACTAGGACACTAAGCTATTTCCCTTTCAACATAAAATCCCTAAATAAGGTAGAAATATTACAGATAAACCAAAAATCATCTAAGACATCTAAAGTCACATAAATTCTACTGCATAAAAAACAGCATATTTCAGTGTTAATAATAAACTCTCTCTCAGCATATATTTATAATTAAATGTCTTCAAGTCTACATTTTTGGTGTCAGAAAAGTAAATGGACCAAAACTAAGGCATACCAGCAATGATTAATCGGTGCTATTTGTTGAGATGCCTCACAGCATGATAAAAACACCAAAAGAATTCCATATGTAACTAGTTTTACACATGTATTACCAACACTGTCTTTAGTGCCTACTCCTGTCACTCCAACAGTGAAATGTTTCCACTATTAGGATGTGGAGGAAATGCTCCCACTAAAATTTACAGGGAGCAGTTTTTAGTGCATTGGATTTGGATTTCATTTGCAGTGACTTCAGAACACATCCACCTGCACCAGTATCGATTTAGGTGCTATCAGAACACATTTGTGTCGTGCTTTAATAACAAAGCGCTAAAGGCAAGGGTTTGCTACCAGAAGCATTACAAAAAGAGACAACTTTCCATTCTACCTACTCTGCAGGTCATGTTTGATCTCATTTAAATGCTTTGAGTAAGATTAAGTCTTCACTGTTGCTGTGATAAAGGTCACAGGACTGATACTATGTCTTCTTAAAATTAAGGATAAGAATTTCTGAAGCTCAGAAGAAGGTTTCTTTCATATTGACCAAACATAAATGAATCTAATATGAAAAAAACATGTGCACTGATAGTAAAATGCTAATAAGTTTTCTCAGCAAGAAATCAAAACAATCAATATTTTATCTTTACTATTACATTTAGATCTTGCTCTGAAGCACCTTGCTCAAGGTACTCAGATTCCAGAGAGGCCAGTATTTGAGTAAGCCCAGTATTTGTGTTACTGCTGACAGAAAACTCTGACAGACAATCTTAAGACCTTTCTGTTTAACAGATTTAAGCTAAAATTCCACTCAGAGTGAAGCTTTAAAATTATCCTGAGAAAAGTTTAAGAATCTGTAAGGGCTCAGTCTCACAGCAACTATAATCCAAATATATGATTTGCAACAGCAGAATTTATTCAGAGTTTGCATTGCATTTTTAACAGACAATTTTCAATACCAGCATAATTCAATTTTTAACGTGGGTATAAAACATGTAGTTTTCATCATAGTAACATGTACATTTCTTTGCTAGTTCTTATGACATCTTAAGCAAAATGGCATAGAGCTATGAGAATTAAAAAGAATCTACATGTTAAAAAAAAAAAAAAGGAAAAATGGTTCTGTAAAATAGTATCATGGGGGAACATCATACCCAGGCTCAGACTTATCAAAATTTCTCTCTTATTCTCCATACACACAGCAGTCTTGACATCAGACCTCTGGAAAATAATCCTGTAACATACTATAAATGCAAGCACAGGCATCATCCAGCTCTTTTCAAAGGAATGCTACCTCATCTCTAATAAAGCTTGAACCCTGGTTTCATATTGCCTCTACCTGTCTCCCAACAGGGGCTACACAGGGACCAGGACGGTGGGAGACCAGGGAGGGCATAGACCACTCCGCAGCTCAGGTGTGCAGAACAGACCAGGAAGAAGCCAGGTTTGCAAAGGTTTTCCAGAGCAGTGTATGGTGAAGAGAAAAATCAGAGAACTTCTTGCTCTCTTGAACAGGCTCATTTTCTTTTTCTTTATTTTTCCAACAAGCACAGCTATTCATCAGTTACTTGAGATGCTATATTCTTATATAGTTTTAGAACAAATCTAATATGTATTCGCTAAATCCTCACAATAACTGATATGAGAAGTTTTTACAGTGCCTGCAAAAGTCTTCGTTCCTACCGGATTCTGCCATGGAAATGTCTTTTCTTAAATGCAGAAACATTTTCAATTTATAGAGAAGGACACCAAGGCTCAAAGAAATAGGATAATTTGTCAACCATCACAAAAGAAAAGTCAGTACATGAAGTAGGCAGACAGCAGAAGTGTCCTAAATACCAACCTCCCTGACCTCTTCCAAGCTTAGGTCATGGTCCCTTCCCTCATTCATCCACCTGAAACTCCTAAACAGTCACACCAGCTAAGTGAACGTCTCAGCAGATCCAAAGATCTCTTTGTGAGTGCTGCAGAGCACACAGATATGTAACTTCCTCAGCTGCCACAGGCACAATTTTACTTTATTCTGTCTTACAGTGCAACACCTTTTTGCAGAGGACAATTTCACAAAGCAAAGCATTCTCCAAAAACGCAGGGATTCATTTCAACCATGAGAGTGGAAACTCAGGGCAAGTAACAGGTTACCAGGTACTCACTTGCCTCTAGCACATTATTAACCATTTCAGTGTTTAACAACAGGTGAGAAAAGTGAGGCAACAGATGTTACCTGTCTAGGCTGAAGACTGAGAAATTCTCCTGCAAACTGAAGTGCAAGGCCAAGAGTGCAACATGCACAGCAAGAAAAATTGAGAACTTCAGCTGAATGTACTTTTACAATAACCAACGCTGTACATTAGTAGTTCTATTTACAATAGCAACACTACAGGTGCTCATGAGTGTGTTACTTTGTTATGTTACTTGCAATTATGTTTTGTTGTAACCCATAAATCTGTCAAAACAAAGAAAGCAATTAGGAATTTCCACATGAACAGGCAAGGCTGCTCCTTCCCACACAAATGGCGCAAGTAAACACCTTAACCCATGTGCCTGGTGGGGATTAGGCTCCGAAACCACCTCCTGCCTACTGCTGCCAAGTTTTGTGCTGCTCCACGTGTAACACTTTTATGCCAATTATCAAATGAATTGATTTGCAGTTACAAATAATCTGCATATTAACTAGGAACTTTACAGACTAAGCAATAAGAGATGTACAAAAAAGTATTAAAAAAAAAAAAAAACAGAAGGGAGGAACATATGCATACTACAGAAGATCTAAGGACATGAGGTAGCTGGGAGGAAAATGTCTTGAGGGGAAGCTGAGGTACACCGAAGGTCTGTCCCCATCGCCATCCCTCTCATTGAACAAAGTCCCTGTTTGTCCTTGGTGCCAGCAGCTGGTTCTTCTGCACTTCCAACTTTCAGGGGAGTGGCAAGAGGAAGAGCAGTGAGAAATGGCCATATGGCTCCCAGCACATCAAGCATCAGTGAGCTCCCGATGGCAAGCTGCAGGGATGGCAAAGTGGCCAGCTCGTGGGTTCTCTGCCACAGAGACAAAAGGCAATTTTCTGGCAGCCCAGCTGCAGGAACAGAAAAGTGATTATTTTGCTATTGAGAAAGAAAATACATATGAAAACATGGGTAAATTTTAAAACCTGGCAGCCTGGAAGGGGGGAAGGCAAGGGGCTTGAAAGCAGCAAGAGGCCAGGTACAGAGGAATAAACAGAAAAATGTTGTTTTGCATCCATTTTTCAGGTATTTTTGAAAATTGCAGTTATCAGAGAAGAAATACACAGCCAGGTAGAATGGTTAGTTTCATCCAGGTTTAGAAAGGTCCATATCAGTTCAAACAGTCAAATTTTTCATTTAAAAATATTTTAATAGTTAAAAATACATACAATTCTATTTCTTGGAATTAGCAGTTAAAAAATCTCAATTAAAAAAGCATTTCATTTTGATGACTATAATTTAGCTTTTCCCTTGCCATAAATAAGTGCTCAGAAATGTTTAGAAGTACTGTATCTTTCGTATAGTACAAGGCACAATGTTTGTATTCTTGAAGACAGAGTGACATCTAAAGGGATTCTGAAATACTCAAATCTTGCACACTGAATCCAAACTGACAAAGTCAAGGGCATGTCATATTTTTGAAAACTGATGAGTTTTCAGGTTTGCTGTGGTTGATTGTCCCAAGTAACCATGAAAAGAGGATCAAATTCCAATTTTAATGACATGCCTCAGGGTGCCCTCAGGACAACTGCCATTTTTATCTTAGATTCTGCAGGTCCTCAGTGAACAAAAGAGGGAAATCAGCTTTGAATGGATTCCTTGCACTGTTGTCAAAAGTAATCCAACTGTTCTAAATATCTATATCCTAAAATATTTTCTTACAGCAGTTCTTACTAACCTGAAGTATTAAGAGAGCAGAATATGTAAATGGCATTTTTAGATGCCAATTCTCCAAGCAGATCTCATGTTCCCTAACCATTCCCAACCAATAGGTATTGTAACTGAAGTCTTTCACAACTGAAACCCTCTCTCCGATACACACACACAAAAAAAATCAAAATACAGTATCTATGTCTAGTTTGGGGAGCCAGGGTGGTATTTGCATGCATACAAATACTTCTACCATATGTTAGAAATGCTCTTTAAATTATATTATTCCACATATATTCCTGAACATAAAAAACAATTTAGGATAAAAAAAAATCAACATCAGTTTAAAATGTCAAAGACAACAGTGCAGCAGAAATGTACAGCCTGCATGTAGTAATGATGACTTAGGTACCTTTACAATGGTCCTTTATTTCATTCTCCCATTAAATATCTTCCTGAACTCACTAACAGGGAAAAAATAATCCTACAATAAAAACATATTTTCCCCTCTTGAGCTGAAATCATAGCAAACTCCTGTGAATTTCTTTCTAGGAATTTGCCCCAATAATCTACTTAAATGTGGCTCAGTAGCAAAGTGCTGGCAAGATGAGTTAACTCTTTCTGGCTAAAAAGAATTTACCTCAGCTTTGAAGACATGTATTGACTAAAAGAGAAAAAAACACAAGTATTTCATCAGCAAAAAAAATGGTCATAGCAAACTTATACTAAGACAACAGCATAGCAAACAGCTCTGGAAACCTGTTCAAAAGAATTTACTGTGTATCAGCTGTAGGAAAGAGGGTTCTCCTGCCTTTATCATGCAATCACATAATTGATTTAGTTTTCTGGTTTGTTGTTTGGGTTTTTACAAATAAACTCAGTTATACTAAACTTTACTACAAGTACAGAATTCCCTTTTCAAGTCAGAAGTAGTTGGCAAGGCTAATGTAAAACAAAAAGTGGGACCTGAGGCACTCAGACAATAAATAATGACAGATCCTTTCAGCAAGTCTTAATCAAGGAGATTAAAGCAACATGTAACTCTAGATGCATGTTAATAAAACAAGTGGTGAAAAATAATAAATGGGACATACAGAAAGATACCTATCTCTGTGGTTCAATTAGTCTTTGTGAACACTGTCTTTTTTCTTCCTCTCCCAGCACTTTCAAACATATTGTAACTGTCTTAATTTTTTGATGATTTTCAAAAGAAGAGTTCACATGAAGAGGAACATTTGAGGTTTTATTTTTAAAAATTCTTTAATCTAATACAATTTTTTTTGTAGGATATTTGAAATGGCCTGTGATTTGTGCTGGTTTTGGGCCCCATTCAGATCCTGACCAACTTCCCAGGGTGATCCAGGTTCTCACCCCATCTGCTACAATACTGATAAGCATTCCCAGACAGACAGACAGGGCGGTAAAGCCTTGAAGTGAGAACAGAACTAGAATGGTCTTTATTAGACCATGGATCAGTGTCTATAGCTGCAAAGAAATTCATTTGCACTGTATCTACAATGCAGTTTGAACTTTTCCTTCGTTTGGCAAAGCACATCAAGTCTGATTTAACAATTCTCTTTGTGGCTTTGCTTTTCTGTCTACAGCTTCATGTATTTACAGAAGGATAGATTCATGAAGACTTCTGATAGAGTATGAAAAAATAACTATCACATGCTTGTATACAGCTGAGAACCATCACCATATGAAGAAAACAGTATTAAAATAAAGAGTAAGTTATAAACATCGCTCTGCCCATTAAAGTCATGACAATGTCAGCTGCTGGCATTTTATAAGTCATGGTCATCCATTGCACTAAAGAAAAATACCCACCTCTTTTGCATTAAGAAAGCAAGCACTTACCTCTCCAGCTAATATTGTGAAAGTAAAAGTTGGTATGCACAAAGCTGAATGAGCACTGTTTTGAACTGCTTACAAGCAGAACCTACTGCACAATTCACCTGCTGTCTATACTGACATTACATTTCATTCCTGAAGTACTCCCAGTTAATAATATTCACAAGCAAAACAAACTAGTTTTATTTGTTTGGCAGCAGCAAACTGGAGCCTTGATAGAGAACTGGACTGCACTGGGAGAGGCCCTCTCCAGATCACCTCCTTTGAACAGCTCGATGTGGAATTAGAAGAAGAAAGCGAGGAATGGAAAGCAGAACAACCCAGATTTGCTCCAGCTCAGTGGCAGGCAAGGGGTTCCTGGCTCCCCTGTGGGTTACACAGCTTCTTCCTGGGTCTACAAAAGGTAACAGAGGACTTACCTGAGGGAGGAAAAGAAACAGCCCCGTGGGCAATGCAAAATGCAAACGTATACAGATTGAGAATATTTTTTCCAATCCAGAACTTTAATTTGGAAGATTTGTATCTTAACCATTTTGTCTTTGATTGTTCCTTCTCTATTAAAATTTAAAGGAATTAAGTTGCTATGGAGTAGATCGGCTGGGGTTCCAGTTTTGATTTTTATGGGGATGTCTGCAAAGAAGTAACCACCACTAATTCCTTGGAATTATTGAATTCTGAATTGTAAAAAATTAGCCAAAGGATTTTTTTCATCAAACATATTTTAACCAGATGTGGGGTTTGTTCATTTAATATATTATATATGCATGTATTTATCAATGCTTTTGAAAAGAGTAAAGAGCCTAAGAAAATAATATATTCAGTTCACAGTAGAATGAGTCCCAGATGCAAAATCTCCAATATTCAGCTATTGTTGCTACAGCTTATGCATGTATCAGTTTCAGAAGAAGAAAAAAAAAGAACAAGTTCAAATAACAAAACAATTGATCAGACAACAAAGGAACATGGAAAATGAGACAACAACAAAAATTAAGTAAATATACCTGAGAACATTTCTTGTATACACGGAAGCAGAAACAAACTTCACTTTTTCATGAATGTCCAGTTATCTCCCCTGAGCATTCTACTGCCACAATATCCCCCCGTCCCCAATTTTTCTAGACAAATATTCACATTGTAAATTACCTAGAGCCAGGAGGAGCTACACAGGTCCTCCCAGCTACACATCCCTGAGTCAGGATGTGCAGAGAGAGTGGGAAACAAGGACAGGCATGCAAATTCATACTTAGAAATATTTGAAGAAATGAGACAGAAATAGACACTCTTTGCTCAATCTCCCTCTATTTCTGCTCGATACATGCTGCTTGCTGGAGCATAGAGAGAGAAAAAGTAGGGGCAGAGGCTACTCACACATTCAATCCATGCTCCAAACAACCACAGCATTTGTTCCCTCAGCACGTTCCTGCCCTGTCCTTTGAGAGGGACACCCCTTCACTCAGAGCCAGGAGCAGGACACAGATAAGGACAATGCTCAGCTCTTGTCAGAGTCACAGACCCTCTTCCTAAATGTCCAATACATTTTTACCCCTCATCTTGGGGCATAATGAAATAAACAGATCTATCTGGAAGGATATCTGGAAGGAAGGACAGTGAGAAATCCATAACAGAACACCATACCACAAATGATAACTGATAGTCATCTTGGAAGGTCTCCAAGCCAGTGACATCCCAGTGAGACAAAGAACTTCTCTAACACAGGTGAGAAAGGTGCCATGTTTCCCCCAATTCTGTGTGGAGCTCAGGTCAGTGAGTCATCCAACCTCAAAGGCAAACACCAATGCAAATTTAAAATCAAGCTACACTCCAACAATTAATTTAAAAATAATGGGTTAAAAGATTATATTAGAAAAATTTAAATTTACCAGTATCATTTGCTTGGAATTACATTAAATTTGAAGTACAAGATAGATGCTTCTAACTTCTCAATTAAATAAAAGAAGTAGTGATTAAGTGATGACAGTAATTTACATAAGACTTCTTTTTTTTCCAGAATTTCATGCTGTTCTTTTTATAGCAGGCTCAGTAACTCCTATGTTTGCAGATCAAGAGAAAAGTTAACCAAAACCAGCTATTCAAATATTCCTAATCCTAAAGCTTGTTTTGAATTACATATGTATTTCAATGCACATGCTTATTCACTGAAAATTGACATCTCAATATGTTAGTCTGACATTTCATCCAATCCAAGAATATGACATAGACACAGCTTCTTAGGAACACCTCAGTATAGGAAATACACTGGAAAGGACCTCCTAGATTATTCAGTGATTGCTGTAACACCATACAAATATGTGCACATACCAACAATGGCACACAATGGAAAGAACCTTTACATTTCCAGTTTAATTGCAGGCCATTCAGATCTGCTGGTATTTCAACACTGCCCTTCAGGTTCCATAACTTCTTTCTCTTGTCATAAAATTAGCTCTCCACTATCCTTAGCACTCCAGAAGAATTCTCTCACCCATCCTACACTGAATTTAGCATTCTTGAATAGGGCTGATCAACAATGTACAATAGTTTTAATACTTATCTTTCCTACTGGAAATGTAACAATGCAATATCTGATGAGTACTATGACCACAGTTATTATTTACAATGTCAATATCCCACAAATACCCCTGAGACTGATTCACATATCTGTCATCTTCTTTTCTTTTCCTTTTTTTCCTTTTTCTATTATCTCCTCATTTTGAAGCCCTTCAATATTAAAGCAAACAATCTGATGTCAAAAGAAGAGCATTTTATATCAGAATACTGAACTCTAGGCCAGAGCTCCTTTTCTTCTGTGAAGACAGTCAGGGTGGAGAGGTAAGGAAGGAAATCAATGAGCAAATGAAAGAGGCTTTCAACTGGGGAAAAAACAAAAAAACAAAAAACAAACAAACCAAAAACGAGCCACAACATTGTATAAGAAACCTTGGCACTACCTTAAAGAGGTTAGCTAAAAAATCATTTTGAATCTCAGGTTTTCCAGTGCACAGGTTTCACTACATATAGTGAAGTGCTAGAATGGCTGGGTTGCTTTGTCAATGTTTTTCTTTCAGAAGACAACTCAGACCTTCAGAATTACAGTATCCTTCAGCCCAAATTCCTCATATTAACTATCTGCAAGTAAATACTCTACCTACAGAGCCTTTCTGTATTAATAAAGGGTATTTCTATTCACTGCCCACACCTACTTGCATGCGTGATAGCAGCTGTTTTTGTCTCTTCTGAAAAATATATCAATAGGAAAACTCCAAAGCTCACCCCCCACCCTCCAATCTCTTTCACAGCGTTAAGAATTGAGAAAATTGCTTTATGTAAAAAGTCTGGAGTATTCAGTCTTGTTGAGAAAAGCAGAACATAGATAAAAGTTCATCTGACATAAAGAAAAAGATGGTCAAGACAAAGCACACTTTGTGAACAGCAAGCCTCAGTGGCCCTCTGAATGGAGAATGGTCCTTCCCGAGGTTAGAAGGCATCTTTTTTCACTGTGGGTGATCCAGGATTAATCTCAAGCAAAGTAGTAATGATTACAAATTACAGACCAATTTCTATCTTGCCTGCTGTGACAAAGATTACTGAAAAATTGGTTCACTCACCAATGATGAGCTGTCCAACATTGTGCACACTAAAATTACACAGAACCACCACCCAGATTTTTGGCCCCTGATGGAATTCAAACGGCCCTAGAAACATGACCAGTAGTTTCTTCTGCACACAGATCAACAGTCACATTTCTGGCCCTGTGGTCATGAATTGATGAGCCTTGAGGATTTTTTTTCTTTATAGTTTTACTTTTTCCTGTATTTTTACCAGTATACTGTAGCAATGAAACTGGCTAGTTAATGTGCTCAAATTGTGAGACTAGTCCTCAATGGGCGCCTTTGTTTGCTTTTTTCACAATGTTCAGGTGGGTCTGGGAGAAATGAAACAAAGAATGTTTCAATTCATGTTTAAATTAATTTCAGAGAGTAACTCACAGCAATTAGGTCTATTCATAGAACCCCAAAATGGAACCATATTTTTTTCTGAAGGATGTATCACTGCATCCTTGCATTCTCTCTTGAAAGAGATGAATAGTATCTCCTCCAAAGAGACGACAAGGTACTGAAAGGTTGCAAGGATGCTTTAATGGAGTATATGATAACTTTAACAAGAAAAACACATAAAACACACCTCCTGAGGAACAGGTCTTACTAGCCTGAAATAAGGTTCTGTCTCCTACGATGCTCCAATTTCTATTCTAACTGGTTTATATATTGCTACCCTTGGATGCTTGAAATGTGTTTTACAAGCTCAGGGCCTTTTTGAGTCACAGAAAAATAAGAGCAAAATTCTCCCACAGAAAAGAGTAAGAGAAGCGTCTCAGCCGGCTGGAGAGGAGGGAAGGCAGGTCGTACAAACCAGAACAACTGAACACAAGTGATAACCCTAGCACCAGCTGAATCTGGAAATGACATAGTATAAAAAGCAGATCTTGACACAAATACTGAGGAAGCCGGTCAATGTAGTAGGATGGGGCAGCTAGCTGGGCATCCACACATCTTTGCCAAAAACATCATCTTCCAATTGATAATTTTAAAGCATTTT
Organism: Erpornis zantholeuca; assembly: GCA_013400515.1. Taxonomy (NCBI): domain Eukaryota; kingdom Metazoa; phylum Chordata; class Aves; order Passeriformes; family Timaliidae; genus Erpornis; species Erpornis zantholeuca. The sequence continues at coordinate 129,891 of VZTN01035844.1, read as the reverse complement.
AAGAAGAGCAATAAAGCATTATCCTCTCCATTTTATGAATAAGGAAACTGAGGAAGGGTAAGGCAGATTATTCAATGTCACACAAGAAGACATAAAGAGGGCAGAAGCAGATCCCAGGTCTCTTGATCACAAAATCTCTCCATTTCATTTAATGAACTTGCCTCCCAGAAGCAGAGAGATATTATAGTGCCCTAGGGCAAATCCAGATTCTCACAACTAAGCAGAATGTGAATCAAAATGGATAAGGAATTGCATCCTAAGTAAAACTCTTACTTAAGATATAAAAATGCAAAAGTGTTCTTTAAAATGTCAAACAGTTTGGAAACAGAATTTTTGTGCAACAAAGGAGACTTTTCCTTCCTGCCTCACCCTCTACAAACTCAGTATATACATTCAAGATGAGCTACTAATCTGGGTACATGAAATTTTATAAATTATGCAAGATGCAGGAAACTGGGAGCATGGAAAATCTGGAGAGGATGAAGGATAAATAAATGGGCACTTTCAACATTTGTGCAAGTAGAAACATCTTCAAGAATGGCACAGTGGGCTGGGCAGGCAAGATCTAATATGGAAATACATGGGAGACAGCTGGAAAAATGTTGCAGGACAGTTCCCAACCTATGTTTCATGGGTAACCCAGTACTTGCAAAGGGCATCAGTCCTGTTAATAGTCAAGAGACACTGAGGCAAGAGTGAGCACAAGGGAGAGCAGAAGGCCAAGCATGATGCTGTCCACAGCACAGCACTTGTTTGGTACTGTCACCAGCAGACCTCCAAAGACTGGAAAAATACTGCTCTAATTTCATTTGGCCCACTTAAAGATTTAAAGGAAACAAAAATACAGCTTTATTTAATGTTCTAAACTGCTCTCTGTGTATGAGGAGTTTGGACAGCTATGCCAGTTGGTGTTCAATCTGCACATTATGTTTATGTGAGCTTACATCTTTTTAATGCAGCACGGTTACACTTCCAGCAGTTCGCAGCTTCCCCAGGAAACCATTGGGAATGGGACCTGTGCCCAATTGTTTTTATCCCAGTTAAGTAAATAAATGAAATATGCTAATTAGCACCCTATTAGTTCACAGCAGGGAGTAATCCAGCGTACTTTTATTGGAAATTATTTTGTCATCCAGGAAGCTGCTCTGTAACAGAATGCAAACTGGCCCAATTTTCTGTTTTTACCAGCAGTGGATGTCATCCAAATAATGGAGACGCCACTAAGCACAATCTATAGGACACGATGGTGTTGCATGAAACCTCCTTCCAACTCCCAAGAGGCTGGCCTAGAGATATGCTGGCAAATCCCCCACTAGAGATGCTGTCTGCATTTAGATTGAGGGGTTGTTTTGTCAAGCACATTTTCAAGCACATAGTTTATTTTCCTCCCTACAACTGGCATTTCAAATATTGCTCCAGAATACTTTCTGAACTTATCACAAATCCATATTAATGCTGATGTTTTTTTCTTATATGCCAGGAATACTGAGGCTGGGACACACCAGAGGTACATCTCCACAAAATGCTAAAACATGGCATAAAATAGTCGTAAATTCCAAACTCAGTATTTTCATACTGTAAGGAAAAAAAAAATTAATGTTTTTACATAATTTATATTAAATATATAGTTTAAGTGGACGTAATTATAGATATTTTACCTCTCTGCTAACAAAGCAGGGTTACCAGCCTGGTTAGTGCAGAGTTTTAAAATCAGCCTGGCAACAAGATGACATTAGAATTAATGCAGGCAACAAGAAGAAAAGCTTAATAAAAAAGCAGTATGTTTTCCAATCCAGTATTTCAGAAACACCCATTCTCAAAGAGCTTTTGGGCTTTTGGGGATTAGACACTATGACACATCTGTCAGGTTGCCAGTAAGCATGTCAAAATCTCCATCATGGTTTGAGTTATGCAATGAAGCTTACTTACGTTATAGAGATACCAGTAGCACACCTTTCTTTTGTTATCAAATTTATATGAAAAGTTACAGGGATTACCTTGGATTTTCTGACTGCCATTTAAACCAGAGAGAGACTTCAGTTTTTATTCTGCTGAACAGAAAGGCAGTTTGGAGTGAGTTCTCTGGAAAACTTCTAGGTCTTCCTTCTGAAAAGGCCTATATTCAAGCATTACTATACTGCACAGATTTAAGGCCTCAAAACACAATTTTTTTTAATATTAAAAATGTCACTATGATAAGCAATTTTGGTTTTATTTAAGGAGTTGAATCTTTCAATTGACTTAGCATCTAGTGCTGTTTTGAATAAAATTACAGTCTTAATTTATTAAAGTTGTCTTACTCATGTTCACTATAGATCCTGCCACAGTTATTTAATCTTGATATCTATTTACACCATAATTTCAGCATTTATAAACATGAGTGCTAGCCACTGGAACAAGTATTTTGAATTTCAAAGGGTCAATTTTAAAGCTGGGAAATTCAAATTAAGAAAAGGAAAACAAGACCTTGAGTAGCACACCATAGTCCTCTAGTGTTTTAAATCTATGTTAATTACTCTTTCAAAAGAGAATTTTTTTTAACATAAAGAGGGGACCATACTATCAGGTGGCTAATGTAATATTGGTCTGCAGCCTTCAGCTTAGCAGTGCCAGTTAGGTCACCCAAGGATCAGGTCTTGCTCATGCTCTCAGGAAGGATAGTTTTACTCTGTAGGCTTGCAGTTCCTGACACAATGTGGCTCTGAGTCTCAGAGATCCTCTCCTTTAATATCTAATAATATTGTGTGTTGTGTATCCAGCACTGTTCAGAAACATGCCCAATGGGTTTGTTCAAAGAAAGTTTGGGGGTTTTTTTTATTTTTCCTTTACAACTGAGATGCTAAGGTCTTTACTGAAAACTAAAGACATAACGTCACTAACTCGCAGCATGATGTGACTGGACTCAAAGGACTATTTATAGGTCTGTAAAGAAAATATAACACATAGCCCTCTCTTTTGGGAATGACCCTTTTTATCATTAGAACATATGCTTTGCCTCATGCAGAATAAAGACCCTGGGATGTTTCAATACAGAACAAAAGCTCATAGCTCCTGCAACGTGACACAGAAGAGGGTGGTATGTAGACAAATGGAGCAGTTAAGGTAACTGCAGCCCTCAGACCCAGCACTGCTCCTGCACACAGCTGCACAAATACCCAGGGAGGCAGCCACGACACAGAACCTGCTGGTGCAAAACCCGCCTGTGAAGTACCCTGTAAATACCCTCACTCTACATCTGAACTCAGAGTAGCTCCAAGCCCATCTGTTCCTTCACTACTAGCAAATGTTCACCAAGGGAAGACTAAAAAGCTACATGTGTCTCACCAGTAGTTGATATCACTGACTCAGCATCAGAGAGTACCAGAACATCCCCATAGAAGTCAGGAGGATGGAAACTGTGCACTGCTGGCAAGGAGACACCACGGTCAGTTTAGCATTTATCTGCTCCAGTAACTGTGGAACATGTAGTTGAGTATGTCTGCTACATACATTTATTTAACCTGTTGAAAAGTCATGTGGAGAGGCGAATGAGCTCTGAATGCTTTTACACATTTACAGTTGCTGGGAAAAACATTTCCTTTAAATCCACATGTTCAATATATCCATCTCACTTTGAGTCTGGCCTTCTGAAAGGAAAATTCACAGCCTGGCATTGGGGATGAAAAAAAACTGAGAGAAAAATCCCTATTGACACATTAAATTAGACATGTTTGCAGGGCCACCAGAGACAGCAATTACTCTACTGCAGCTTCTGTGGACAGATTACAGCAGAAAACACTGACTACTACCAGGTAATTCTACCTGCTAATTACTTGGGAAGACTCGGTACTAAACTGACCTGAATGTTTTCACGGGTCCTGGGACCCATTAAAGGAAAGAACTTTAAAAAGCCACACAATGATACTGACACGAACTCTGAAGCTGTTGAAAAACCATCAAAAATATTCTTGCAGTATAATGATTAGAGTTTCAGTCAGCCCCAATCCGTGCAGGCATTCACATTTCTCAGCAGTTATAACAAAGAGAAGTGCTTTAATGGGGTGGTGATTTTTTTTCCCATAGATTTTTTTTTTTCTTTTTTTTAATTTTCTTTTTCCAATTCTGGCTCTAAGAAGCGCCCGCAGCCCTTGTCCTCGGTGTTTCCGGGAAGCGAGACAATGCCGGCCCAGGCGAGTGTGGCCGGGCGCTCTTGGGGCATCGCCGTCCCGGAGCTCTTGGGGGCCCGAGCCACGAGGCGGGCCCTGGACAGACCGGCCCCGCACCGGGACGGACAGGTGCCTCACCGGGAGGGACGGGGCACACACCGGAACGGACGGGACGGACAGGTCTCTCTCCGGGACGCACGGGCCCCACAGCGGGACGGGCGAGCCCCGCACCAGGCCCAACGGGACGGGCGGGCCCCTGGCGCCACCTGCCGGCATTGGTCCCAGTCCCGCCCGCCGCTCCCCCGCTCCGGGACCTCCCGGGAAACACTCGTGCTCCGGCGCGGAGCTGCGCCTTGCCCTCTCCAGCTAACGTGGCCATGTGGGAAAGGAAGACGGGGTCGCTCACTGGGAGCGGCACTGCAAGGTGCTCCAGCGGGGAGCTGGCAGGTCACAGGAAGCAGGGGACAGCAGCCCTGCTCTGCCCTGCCCGGCCTTCCCCCTCTCCTCAGCCCAAGGTGAGGGTCAGAAGCTCAAAGCTGATGCTGAGCCCCTGATGCGTGTACACGACCCGCAGCCCCAAGCACAAACCAGCCCAGCGGGAGCTAACACAGGCTTTGCTCCTGCAGAATGGCCCGGTTTGCCTTGCACCGGCAGGACGTGTTGGCCCCGTGACGGGATGGCCATAGTGGCACAGTGAGCTCCGGGACAACTTCTGAGCCGCCAGAACTTGGGCAGCGCAGAAAGCAAGAACTGGAGCTCCAGCACTGCTCAAAAGGGCTTGTTTGGGGTGATAAAAGAGATTGTCAAATCCAAACCATTAACTCTCTCTAAAGAGGTGATGACTTGCAATTTTTCTGGTGCCATGCTGAGGCAATACCTGCAAAAGTCAGAATTGGGAACCCAAGTTGCAAACAGCTTTTTCCTGTGGCAATACGCTCCCTAACTGTGCTACCAAAGAGTGCTCTGGTCAGAAATTCTCTTTCCTTTGACAGCTATTTTTCAAAAGAACTCTTAACTGTGGAATGTTCAGAGAACCCCCAGACCAAAGTGCAGACATCATTCCATCTTGAAAACGGTTCTGCATGCAGTCACCAAGGCAGAAGAACACAGAGAAGCAATAAGAACGGTTTGTGTAAATAAATCTGCATTTACCACCACTTTCCAGCCAGCACACTTACCCAGCGGGGGGCTGGAGTGGTCCAGTGTCAGGTAATAAATCAGGCTGAGGTATCATGGTCAGGAGCACGTAGCAAACATTAGAGACACACTGCTAAGTTCACATTTCCTAGCAGCATTTCTTCCAGTGACTTCTACAGTACAAAGGTAAGTGGAAAAATTTGTCAGAGCTCCTATACACAGGCAAAGCCCAGATAATCCTGGACCCACAAAAATCTACATTTCACATCTAAAAATTCTAATCTTCTATAACAAAGACAACCTGCCATTTGCCATTCTGTAAGAATTTGGGTGTAATTAAATACTGCTAGAGATGCAAGGAAAGATGTGTTATTTCCTGTGAGGAAAAAAGGGTGACTTAGTGGTTTTTAATATTATAGTTATTGCTTTTCAGAAAGTCTCCTCAGGAAACATCGGAAAATCCCTTCTCTCCAAATAGACAAGCCTAAAATTACAGATTCATTAAATCAGTGTGTGGGTAAGAAGTTCCTTCATATAGTATCACTATGTTTAAAGCAGAAAAAACACAACCTCCTTTCATCTGCTGAGGCTGAGAAATCTGTAACAAAAAGAATATATAAACAAAGCACACTGCTCCCCAGCACAGTCTTTGCTGTCAAAACTTGCTCCTGCCCAGGGTCCATTTCCCAATCCTACCTACATTTAAACTACCACCATCTCAAACTGTTATTTCAGGGTTGCATTAAACACATCAGGATTTACTTATTTAGTGAGCAGTGATGCCACCAACCTTTCAGCTTGACACCAAAAACATCTGATCAAGGCTGTGCTACAGAATTTAATCCACTAGGCAGCTGCATAACATGTGAAAATATTCTCTACACAGTGTGTCTTATGACACACTTCTGAACAAATATATTCTCTTTACTATATCCAACAAGAGTCCATTACTCTTTTTTTGAGATTATGGCATACATCAAATTATTAAGAACAGTTCAGCAGGGACATTAAATAAACAAGTTGAGAATTATGTTTATATATATATATATATATATATATATATATGTAGTTTAGGTCAATCTGGTTGTCTTCTAGCAAGTGTGACTAAACAAAATAAGCATGGAGTAAGCACTTTCATAAATACTTTGAACTGTACTAAACTGTCTATTCCATCAGACTAATCTAATTTGTCTGAGCCAGTAAACAACAAAAAATGTGAGCTGCTCACATTTTCCCACAAGTAATATCCCCCCACATTGTCTGTGACCACCAAAACTCTTGGCCACATTTAACCAGATTTTGGTAAATATTACCATTAGGAATGATTTTTTTCTCCTCCAGACTTCACTTCTTTTCTGTAAAATGAGCAGCTATTATCAACATGTGAGTTCTCAAGCCAGAAAGGGAACCAGGTGTCCAAATCAGGACTTGGTGGAAGCTTATAAATATGCATGTCTAGAGATTCTCTGGTTTAGTGGATCTGTGCTGCCTCCCAAGCCAACACACAGCTCCAGATAACAAGGCACAGAGGTAGCAGCTGCCCTCTGGCTCTGTACTTCTATGGAGATGCAAACCACTTGATGACAGCTTTGTTAAAGATGGATTTTTGGGTTTTTGCCTATGACTACAGCTTGCTTCAACAAGTGCTTAGATCTGTATGCTGTTTTGAAAAGGACAACTCTCCCACCAAAACCAAGATCACAGGGCCTTGCAGTTAAATCTGTGCTTGAGGCTTTGCCTGGTGGCTGCTGCTCCTCACAGTTCTCTAGGTGCCAGTGCAGCTCCTGCAGGGGTGCAGAGTGCTGCACATGCAGTGAGCTGGTGCCACACTGCAGATATGCAAAGGAAACAGAAGGATTGCCTTGGTGCATCTGTGAGTACAAGACAGGCAGATTTGTTTCCCTAAGAGTTGCACCAAGCTCCAGCACTGATCTGTAAGAAAATTACTTTGTTTCTAGGCTCTGCCGCTGATATATAATCAGCTTAAAATACTTGTGTAACATTTCATCAACTCATAGATTATTGCAAACATTAATATCCATAGAGCACAACGAGCAGGGGACTGGGAAGACTTACTAATGCTGCTCCAAGACCACCCCCAGTGGCTCATTAGCAGTTGACTTTACAGTTATACATGCAATTTTCCACATGGGCCACCTCCTAGGGAAAACAGATGGTGAGAAAGAGCCTTCCTTCCCCTTACCACCATCCCTGCAAAGAAGTAACTTCTCTAGTTTGACAGGTATTTTCCCATGATTAACATTTAACTTCACAAAAAGAAAAAAGTATTGGTGTGTCTTGGGCAAATAAACAGCTCTACCCAGGAGAAACTAAAACATTGAAAACAAAAAGGATTTTCTACCTTTGAAAAATTACATATCTATTCTTGCTTTTTATTTCTTTTTTTGCCCTTTCAGCAAGCTTACAAATGCTAGAGACGTATTTGGTCAGTGCTTCTGCTGGACAGTAACACATTTCTGTACAGTAGATGACACATTAAATTATCTTTTATATCTCTCGTTAGTTTACATATTTCTTGACTTCCCCAATTTTGTTCTCACAGATGTACAGGAATTCAAGAGTATTAAAATGCCTAGCTAGTTCCAGCAGCACAATTCTGCCTCTGACAGCTCAAATAAAACTGTGTCATATGTAGATATTTTACTGAATCCATGGAGAACTTCTGTTCCACATCATGGTAGTGGTCCTAATATCAGGGAGGGCCTGTAAGGCTCGTGGTCCTCCTTTCACAATGCAGTAATATTTATCTTCAAGGGAAAACCACATCTGAATCACTGAGCCCTACTTTCACCTGACACAGGTATGTAAATTTAGGTTAAGTCACAAAGACAAAGCTTCCTTCTTCAGTCTTGACATAAAATATACCAAAAAGACATTTAAAGGAAGGACCATCTATTTCTGAAAGGTAGAAATGTTTTTCACAAGCCAAACATGTCTCATATTTGTTTTGTACTTGTACTGTAACTGATTTAAAGGTATTTTTAAAAAGACAAAGATTTGGATATTTTATTTGCAAAAGCTATTTGAGTTTTTAGTAGTTAACTGCTGATACTTTGAATGGACAAGGATGCAAGAGGACCATCCCAGGTCTGACTCTCTAGAAACTCTCTGCCTCTAGCAGCAAAAGCACATACACTAATGAACTGGATAGCTGTTCAATAACAGCTGATTTATATAAACTACAATGGTTTCTACTGAGTTAAATGTATTTATAACACATTGCAAGATATAAATATGCAGCAGGAGGGCACCCCATGCTTTGCATGTCTTTTGATCAGGCACTGTGTTTATTGTCACTCATTTTAAAATCAGATGCCAAAGTAGAAAGGACTTCAATCACAGTAACCCTATCTCATGGTGGTTTCAGAGAGCACCCTCGAGCAAAATGCCTAATTAGCAGCATTTTCTGAAGATTTGGGGCACCCAACTTGAGACAATCTGTGTCTGATTTCCAGAGATGCTGAACATTCATCGTTCACGTTGGATCAGAAACAGCACATGGTAGCTCAGCCTGAAGGGCAGAGATGCTTCATGAGAGCAGACATCACAAGACACAGGATGGGTGGTCACTTCAGTCTGAACACAGACCCAGCAGCAACAGAAAACATTACATATTGCCTGATTCCATCAGCATAGAATTAAGCTTCTTTTTAAATAGACAAGCAAAATTAAAAAGCCCTGGTTTGTATTTGAATTGCTGTTTTGAAGGCTGTGACATCTGTTGTCAAGTTAAGCATAAGCAGCATCTCATATACAGACTTAGTTATCTTGGTATGTAGTCTCTACATTTTAAGTTGTTCTTAAATTCAATTTCTTTCCCTAAGATTTTGTATAGAATACAAAATATATTTTTCAAATATAAGGTACATCCAGGAACTATTTGAAAGTATTCCTTACAGTAAAAATGAAACTCAAGAAATTTAGATACATTTACCAAATGCCTCAAAAATACTAGAATTAAAAGGAGAGGGGAAGAGAATGTCCTATGTCTTAGAATATATGTTCCTCTAGTTTGTGGGGGTTTTTTTGTTTTTTCCTGACAAGGGGGTAATATTTGGTTTCAGAAAATCTAATGAATGGTATTTTTGCTTTATAGCTTCTTTTACAGCTGCTGCTTATGTATGCTGCTGATGTGACTGTCATTGATAGGAAGATATTGCACTGATTTTTATTAAGGGCAGCAAGCATCCAAAGGCTGACTCAAACAAAAATGTCATGTTCACAAAGATTTGAATTCACATTTGTATTTAAATGGTTTCAAATACTGAACCACATTTTTACTTTTTGGCTACAAGGTAATGTAGGCACAGTGATAAAATAGACCCACTGAGGGGGCTGCAGACACCAAACCCTATAATGGTGGTCTCCAACTGAGAACTATTTGAACTGTTTCAGATATGTGCTCATGGGAAAAGTGAAACAAGCTTCAAAATTCAGAGAACTGTTTCTAAAGCTATTGTTTATCCAGCAGAGCTATTGCTTTACAGACAAACATTTCCAATCCATGGCAGGATGTGGACATTCAAATACCAGAAAAGATAGTTCTCAATTCCCTTGAGCATAAACAGGTTAGTTTTGAAAATTTTGCACAGGGAAAATTTTAGCTCATTGTGACTTACAGGTTTCATTGCTGCAGCAAGTAACTGGCAGCATGTTTATCCACCCCACAAATAATTAATATCCTTTCTGCCCATTGTTACCAGGTAAGCCCTTTTACTCCCTCTAGAAGGGGCTCAAGAAGGATAAGCAGCACTGCATTCTCCAATAAATAAATTTGAAAAAAAAAAAAAGCTGCCAGCACATAGAGGTGTTAATCTCTTCCACTCAAGAATTATGAAGAGGAAAGTAATATAGACTATAAATTGTGCAGGCAGTCCAGGAAGCTTGGTTCAGTGTCACTCTGTGACTTCTTAACAGTCTGTAAGATCTGGGTGGGAGGGTCAAGGTAAGGGGGATGACTTGTCCTTGGAATTCACAGTGTAGAGGCATTTGGCAGCTTTTCATTCTCCATATTACACGGATACTTTATAAATATGTCTACCCAACCACGAGGGGTTTTCTCGTGAGTTGCCAGCTATTTGTTATAAGGTTGATTCTTGCTTAGAGACCAAGAGTATAGAGAGGGCACCCATTCCACAGGGCTGCCTTAGCACAGTCACGTAGATGTTGAAGTAAAACAGTCAAGGTCACATTCAGAAAATAAGGGTCTCCAACCAGGAATCTCAAACAGACAAAAACAAACGTGATCCCTACAGAAATCTACAGCAGTCTGAGAGGTACCCTACAAGTGTGTCTCTCTACTTATGGCTGCATCTTTCTTTGGAATAATTCTTCAAATGGACTTCAATTTAACAGCTTCCTGCCATTAACAATGTTTCCCTGTACTGTTACCCTACTGAAATGAGAGGTATCATGTTGCTGCACAATTTCAGAGGAGCAGTGTCTGATCTAGGGCAGAATCTTCAGGTGTAGACTGAGTGAAAGTGCAGACTCTCAAATTCTGCTGCAACAGTTCTATTCTGGGGTTGCGTCAGGCCTTGTCTTGAGAACTGATCCACAGAGGTACCTGGGGTCCACTAGAGAGGAAGCCCAAACAATGGGATGAACGTGATACTTGCTGTTCAGTCTCATAAAGACTAAAGATGCAGGTCAATGCTATTTGGAGGGAGCAAAATATTTTCTGTGTTACTACTACAATTCATAAAATGAGAGCTTAGATTTTGCATTAACTATGATCTGAAAGAAATCAAAAAGTGCACAGTATCACCCTCCATACTGCACATGTCCAGCAATTATGAAGAGGAGGAAAAACCCAGTCTGCATCCCTGGGAAAATTTATAAAAAATTCAGAAGTATTTAATAATTTACACGGTCGGACCACTGACCTTAAAAGTTGTGTTAAAAAATTAAGAACCTCAAAGAAAAGCTATTCAAAAATACATACTACACTTAAAATAGATTATTAGTTCCCCAAAATTATTAAATATTAGTGAATTTAATAACAAATTACATATGAACACAATTACGTGCATAAGTAAGTGTGATCAGATCTGAGAGCTTCAGAGGACAGCTATGCAGCATCAAGCTGAGGCAATGAGTGAGTGTGACACCTATGGAAAAAGCCTTGCTGAGGCACTAACAGTTCTCATCTGTGCTCAGCTGCTGCCTGGCACAATACTGAGGACATTTGCAGCCTGGCAAAATATTTATTGTGAAACTCATCTGAATTTAGATTTCATTGCAAATGAGACAACAATCCCTTTCTCTACCATACCTCACGTATGAAAAATTATCTGTAAATGTCAGGTCCTTCCTTTCATCTTATTACAACTAATCTATTCATCACACAGGCCACAGTAAAACAACATTTGAACAATGATTTAAGAAACACAGCTATGATCTGAAATCTGGTATAAAAAAAGATGTGCTTATTGTCACTGACATGGCATTCAGTGGAATAAGTGTTAACATTCTACCTGAACAAAATTCAATACTCAATTAAGAATGAAAAAGATATGAAGAATATCTCATTAAAACTATTATTCAGATTTATTGGTACAGAATATCAGTGATTTGGTCAGTTGGCCAGTGTAAAGCACTTCATGATTCAGTGTGAAGAAATGAGTACACATGGCAAAAATAACAAGCCCTTTACTTGAGAGGAACTTTTTTGGGTTTCAGTAATAAAAAGGAAAAAAAAAAAAGCAAGCAAAACAGTATTAACTTTCATGCATGAGTGATTGCCAGGTGCTGAAATATCGTTCACAATTTGCCTTGACTTAGGAAGTCCTCTCTGATCTCAAAATTGTTGATGCTTAAAAAAAAACCAAAAAACAATTGTCTTAAAAGAGAAAAGCAGACAGTACTATAAAAATAATGAGCTGGGAAGACTCTTAAGCCTTTTACCTAATAGAACCTCTCACTGCACTGAGGAAGATTCCCTCAAGGCCCAGTGTAGCTCTTTACTTTTATTTTGGTTTAAACAGGCAAACACCATAGCATCAATTAAAGAGGCCACTTATTTACTAAGCATTCAAAGTCTACAGCAGTTAAGAGGATTAACTGTCTTCATGCATATGAAATTTAAACATAGGAGATTAAAGAAAAACCAACCTGGTCACACACAACTAACTTCAATTAACCTATCTGTACCCCCTAAGCATTTTTGTTAATAAGCACAGGCTACTGGTCCCAGTTCAGATCCTGATCTTGTGACAAGTTTTCTCCATGAAACTGTCACTCTTAACTGAGAGAGGAGTGCTGTCAGGACACAGCTTCAGAAGGAAAAAGAACAAAACCAAAAGTCAGAATAAACCGTAAAGCAGCAGCTGCCAGAATATGCCAGCTGAACCACAGTGGAAACCATATGTGGAGACCTCCATAGCCACCTTCAGAAACTGCTGGCATTTAAGCATCCAGACACTGAGAGTAACTTTAATGTAATCTGAAATGTGAAAACAACTCTGACTGCAACTGATGGGACAGGAAATGTTACAAGCTGTAGCTGCTCCATTCATTTCAATGACATTACAGTGCTGAAGTGATTTATATCTATCACATTAAACATCTCCAAATAGGAACTACAGCCATTTTATCCTTACGTAATTAAATTAATAGCAGTCAAACAGCAGCTCTGCCTGGTTAGGAAGCCGTGTTCTTTCTGACCTTCACTACGTAAGAGTTGCAGCAGCACTAAGTCTTGAATAGCACACACTTGTCAATATTGGTTTTGAGTATTAGAATCAAGTCCAATTCTTCTTTGTGATGCCTTTGTCACTACAAAATACTATCTTGAAATCTTCCTGGGTTGCACTAATTGCAATCATTGCAATGGGCCAATGCCTGGCAGGGTGGGGGAGGGAAGAAGAATTAAAGACTGTTGTTAAAGACTGTCAGTGTTGTAACCATGGGGTTTATTTACCCAGAAGGTACAGGATTTGTCCATAACAAAGACAAGAAATTTCATTTAAGCATATGAACAATCTATTTTTTTTTCTGTAAGGACAATTAAACACTGGAACACTTTGCCCGGACAGACTGCAGTGTTTCTATCCTTGAGGATGTTCAAAACCCAGCTGGACATAGCTTCGAGCAACCTGTTCCAGCTGACCCTGTTCTGAGCAGGAGGACTGCACTCAGGGATCTCCAGGCTACCCCAACTGCTCTCTGATTCTGCAACAATTGTTATAATAGTGGTACCCACCTCTTCTGGTCTCTGAACATGCCTCGGTCCCCCAGCAGAACAGCAGCAACAAACCCCCTCTCCACAAAGCCAGAAACCTCTGTAACTCATCCACAGTATGGATGTTTCCCTGCTACCTGTCTTCTGATACTTCTGATCTCTTCTGATTTCAAACCACAGCATAACTTTGAGCAGCCACCCCCCACCTAAAGTATCATAATGCCAGTCCCACATTCAACACAAATGTCATAGAATTTTCAATTTATCTGGACTTTTTTAACAGTGGATACCACTGACAGCTGTCACACCGTGTGCCTTTCCAGTGAACAGCAGGCAAAGTACATGACAATTAGGTGACAAAGGAGAGTCACATAGCAAAACTGAACCTAGGATCTCTAGTTTTCCTGATTAATAGTTCACTAGAAAGGGGTCTTGAGATAATATCAGTTTTAACCAACAGCTTCATTTACAAAAGTGTTGATTCAAACGGATCATTTTCCAGCTAGCCCTTTGTAGGTAATCACCTCAGCCAACTGCAAAGGACTGTGAATTTTACTCCTCCTTCTGAAGTGCCAGCAGAATTATTGTCTAATTTCACTTGTTTGCAACCCATTGCACCTGCACAATCCCATGAGTTCTTCATAGAAGCAAGCAATATCAGAATTTGGCCTGATCCATCTTTACTGCTGTGATGGCACACAAAGCATCCCACAGAAATTGTGCAGAACTGCCTGTTCAGGATGGAATACTTGGCTATCACAGCTCCTCTCCCCTGGAGCCAGGCCTTTCCTCCTGCACACCCTTCCTCCTACCTAGCCACCACTCTAGGTACCTGGAGGAATCCACAGCTCTAGATTAGGAATGCTACTCTGTTTTCATCCAGTTAGATTAGCATACCCCTTTTAAATAAACTGTAATTAGAGCAGGACTATATCTCTTTTCTAGGTAGCTGCTCTAATGTCTGGTCCCAATTGTACCATTTTGGCCATAGTAGCAATTAGTTCATTTGTAAAAAAGTGAAGTGTTTTGGTGTAAGAAATTTTATGTATTCTCTCCTGGAACATTTCATAGCCAGACTGCTGACTTCATGATTTCTGGGCATCCAAATTTTGGATGTAGAAAGATAACAGTGAATCTAATTGGTGACAGATGGACCGTGGCACATTTTAAGAGTTTCTCTGTGACTGTAACCTTTCTGCTAATAAATAAATGCAGTAAACCTGTGAAAGTTCTTTAAAATAGAAATGGTTAAACAGAAAATAGAAATGGAATGTAGACTTGAGACAGGGAGACTTATGTACCTCTTGCCTGTAATTTCCCTAAGTTTCTTGCCCCATTTTTAAGGGAACAGGATGATATACCATCTGAAATCATCTTCAAGTCATCTAGTCTAGAGTCCCTGGTTTATGTTTCCTTCTTGAAGGCTCCTTCACTAAAGCATTCTATTTGGCGATATCTGGAAGTGCTGTAACATGATTCTAGAATCAGGGAACAGGTTTATTGTTTGAGGTTTTTTTAATGTAGAGCTTCAACGATGTAGCAAACATGCACAAAAATATAAACAATACTCATTTACAATAACTCTCTCCTATTCGCAAGCAATTGGTGTAAATATCACTGGCAGAGTCAAAAAATCAGGAACCAGAACCTTAAAAAAATTTTTTTAAATCATGTTGGGTTTTTTTTGCAAAATTGAAACTCAGTCATAGAGGTAAGGTCTTACGTGGTTCATAAACTATATCAAAATATATATCAAACTTAAGAGGACAGAATATTAGAAACTGTTGTGTGATAGCTACACAGGAAAAGAAATACCATTATTCATTTAATAATATCTTTCCCCAGCAACAATATATTTTAGACAGAAACAATCTGACAGCAGACATTGAACACAGTCATGTTTCATGAAACTCAGGCCAGTTGCAAAAGCTGGGCATTCATCAAGCAAAACCAGCTGGTTTTGAATAAAGGTCTAAATAGAAACAGTAGATTAAACCAAAGCTAAGTTATGTGGAAATCTGATGCCTTAGTGCCCCTCTGTAGCTGCCTTAGCAAAGCCATTTTGCCCTTGGCTGAAATGCCTGCACGGACCTCCAGCACAAGGCAGTACCCAAACACCTTCTGATCTTCTCCATGGGTGCTGCCAGCGGGTGCTGGCTGCCCTCTGTTTTACAGGTGGAGAGGAGAGGTGCACAGAAATTAAGGGCTTGATCCACAAGAACAATTTTCACACCTAACCCTGGGCTGTGCAACAGCGGGCACGGGGCTCTCAGTGCAACACCGGCACCTGTGGGAAGCTCCCGGCAGCCAGGGATGGGGGAAAGAGCCAAGCCTGCTAGCTTAGCTGACTGATCCAGTCCACAGACAGCTGATAACCACCTGCTAGAAACAGAGAGCTAAGCTCTATTTCTCCACCTGCAAAAGCCCACCACTGCTTAATTAAAAAAAAAACCAACCAATCTCCTAAACAAACAAGTCTAAAATACCTCACAACCTTGAGCGAGCATTCAAACCATCAAGGTGAAGCATGAACATAAACCCCACTACATCAAAATATTGCTAAGTAGGCGGTGTTTCTTTCCTGTTGAATCTCTTCTGCTTGATATAAGTAATATTCATAATGAGAAATGACACTTTATCTGCAGTTCAGTATCTAGGGTATTATCCTAACATACCAGAGACCCATATTTTGATTTGTACTGCAAGGTAAAAAACAAAAATAAATTTAAAATAACAATTTTAAAAAAGGAAAAATTTTTTTTTCTCACTATTCTGGTCACATCTCAGCACACCATAATTTCTCTGCTCTTGGTTTCAGCTGCTTTGTGCATGAGCAGCGTTCAGCTACTGCCTGCTCAAAAAGTGCCTCTGCAATTCAACTTTGCTGATCTTGTTGCAGAGCTCTGGTTTCAAACAAATGATTGGCTATGAGCTATCAATAACAGGTTGAGGTAGCAAGGGCAGGATGATTTTAAAACAGTCATTGTCACTTAAAAGGAAGATCAAATGCCTAACGCTTTACATGGCTGCTAAGTACATGCGAGATTCTGAGCACAAATTATCATTCAAAAGTCACAAAGAAAGTCTGAGCCTCCAAAAATCCAAGCACTTTAATCACAACCTGTTATTTTAGCATATTCCATACACGAGCAGAAGGCAAATCTGTTACTCTAGAAAGACAACAGAATTGAGCAGACCCCTCACCTTGTTATCCACTACAGGAGTGAAGTCTACAGTGTTCTCTTAATTGGTTAACTGGTAGAGTGTTCCCAGCAACAAAGTATTAGCCTTGGAGACACATCAACCAAGTCAAACTGACCAAAATAGCTGCCTAAGAACAGACAGCAGTGGTGTTATAAGAGCTCTCCAGGCTGGCAGTCTGCTCCCCAGTAACACCAAGTTTGTTTCAGAAGGATTAGGACAGTACCAAACGGACAGGTATTACAGAATAAACAACCAATTCTGGAATGAAATGGTTCCATGAAAAGGTAAATCCTTGCTTCTGAAAGCCCTCACTATTAAACAGACAGTAAAATTAACATCAAACCAACCAACAAGAGGTTTCCCTTCCTTCAGCGGGCTGGAAAGGGAGAAAATGCCTTTTCCCTTCTTTCATATTCCCCATTCTTTACAGACCTCAAGAGTCAAATCAAGCACGGTGCTGTCAGATTTGCCTAGACAATTAAACTGTATCACTGATTTCCCAAAGAGTGCCTGTCAACATTGAGACAAGGGTCTGAAATCCACTGTCCAACCTCACCAGTACAGGAGAAATACACATGCTGTAGCATGTTGTGGATTAAGCCCAAATGTTGGTGTTCATTTGAACCATCAAGATTTCCTCAATATACACACATTAATTAAAAAAAAACAAAAAAAACATAGAGAGGTGATAATTTGACAATGGTCAATTCTCTCCAATAAAAACAGAGGAAGCCTGACCCCATAAGAAGAAATGTACAATGACTGGAGGCCATCCTTAGACAGCACTGTAATCTACATGAAAAAGCTCTTGTCCATAATGCAACATGTGCCACTTAAATAATAAAGACCTCTTTTTTTAATCTTGTATTTCACATTTGCTAGACTTGCAGAACTACCTTAACCTAGAAATCTTTGTGTATAATCTTCATTTCTTGTCTGTCCTCTTTTTTTTTTATCTTGCATTCTCTGTGTATACAGCTGGTATATAAAGAACCTTAGCCTGAATAAAACTAAAAATCACTCAGAAATCTTCACTGTAAAAAGAAATCACTGCATTATAGGATTAATCTGTTGAAAAACAGGTTTCTTTAGAGCTGCAAAAAATTCAGAAACTGGCCGTGTGTAAAGTCAAGGTTAGCTGCTGAATTCATGAAAAAGACAGATGGGTTTGTGTCATCAAACAAGAGATGATTAGTTTCTCAGTCCCAGAGTGTCACTTCACAAATCTTTGATAACCTCATCAGGTGAGATAAGTCAGTTCACATTTCAGAGATAAAGCCCTAAATAATTGCCTGAGCAAAAGTAATGAGGATTATAAAAAGCAGAAAACAGTGATTTCATCAAAACAAATATGAAAAATATTTTTGAAATAAATTCTAGGTGTTCTTATGTATTCTAATGCATTGGTTTTTTTACTTATACATTTAAGGCCACATTGCATTTTTGCAGATTCCAAAATCCCAAAGAAGTCAGCTTTTCTTTCTAAACATTTGGTTCCTTTAAGTTTAGGTACAAGTTCAGATCCAACACCCATGGAATAATATACAATATGATTTTTTTAAATTATGTAGAACACAAATTGATGGCAAATTGTGCATTAGGCACATGTATTCTGATGTTGATTACCCTAACCTCAGTTATCTAAAATTCCTGGTAGCTGAAATAAGGTTGTATGCTGCTGTACCTAACTATCACAGGAACTTACTTAATGTGATTAACTGAAACCCAGCTCCTGTGAATTCATATTCCCTCCAACATTTGGATTATTAAAGCTATAACTGCTCTGAAAAAGAAAAGGCTAAAATGAGGTGAGAGGCAAAGACTTTTCAATTACTTTGTTATTTTAAAAAGAATGCTAGGTGCTTACACAGGGAAGGGGAAGCCAGAGTCCCCCAGTTTGAATGGCCTGAGGCACGCTCGGACACAACGCTGGAAGGCAGGGCAAGGCCGAGACATGAGGTACAAGAGTTACAGTAATGTGATTACACGGCTGCAGAGTTCAGAAATGGGAAAATCCTGATGCTTCAGCTGCAAGTCTGCTGGTCATTTTGTGTGTGTAATTATTATTGATTTACTCTTGATAGAATCTCAGAGAAAGCACCAAAATAAAAGATCAAGATGTAAATGTAGGTTTAAATGATATTTTCATTTAGCATTAATTGTTTTAATGGTATTTTTAATTCTGCTGTCTAAGATACAATTTTTTTTCTCTTGACTTCTACTTATCACATACTGTGCTTTAGCAAAATGAAGCGATCAAGTGTGGAATGGGCACTGAAGGCAAAGACTCAATAAAAGAGCAGCATGCTTTTCAATCTGGCCTTTTAAAACATCCACTATCAGAGGGCTTTGGAGGTTTAAGGGATTAGATACCATGACACATCTGTCAGATTATTATGTAAGAAAACTCTCCTGCTGTTTTCTGTGGGGAGAATGTCTGCTGTGGAATATTTTTTTAAAAAATTAAAACCAAAAAGAAACAAGGCAATATTTCATTGGCTTCAGAGGGTTTTTTATAGGAAAAAGAAAAGATAACTTATTTTGCCTGGCCTAAAACCAAATTGTATTTAGCACTCTGACTATAGGCTTCTATCTGAATATGGATTAGCAGAATACACATGCTTTTACTCCTCACAACAGAGATTATGCAAAGATATCAGGATTTGTAGGTTGGCCTAACTTAGTCATAATTTACAGAGCCAGGAATCACTGACAGCATGCAAAGAATTGCAGTGAAATGTGAAATGATAATTCATTTTACATTCCAGTTACATGCTTAAAAGCATTTTAAATGACTGCTAAACTTAGGAAGCTTTTCTGTCTAAAACAAAAGCCAAAATAATTTTATGAAAAATACCCAATATGATCTTACTGCTCTCATACTTTGTTTGGATAACACAATTACATCTTGTCGGTAGTGTGGCAGCAGTGTCCACATCCTGCTGCTGAGGGCACTGCAGAGCAGCAACCAATCTCCAAATTCACATCACACATGGCTGGAAAGCTGCAGCTTCATTAAAATTATTATGAGAAGCAGAGGTCTGAAGCCATCATCCACCACCAGTTGGATACTACAGATTTTAACAATTATTGTAAGTTCTGTATTGGTCCATTCTGATCTTCAAGTTCTGCAATTCCCATGCCCCTGCTGAGTTCTTTTAAACATCTCACCCTTACAGCAGGGGACCAGATGATGCAGGGCTGTTTAGGTGGTAAGAGCTACAGCACTGTGCTACACAAGCAAGTCGCAGAGGCAAACACAGCAAGAGGTGAATTGGATGTTTCTCCTGTTCCAATAATTTTTTTCTCTCCTAGAACTTGAAATCTACCTTTGCCAAGAATTCCATTACTAACTGCACAAAACATTTTAGATTCTGCTTTGCATAGATAGATGAACAAAAAATAGTTGTCAATAGATAGAAGCTAGGAAGAGGCAAACTAAAAATAATCAAATACCTGAAACACCACTACAGATTATGTTTGGGGGAACAGATAGGTTTTTCTTTTTTTAATAGACATGCATATATATAGATATATAAAGTTTCTCCAAAACTTGACCTTCACAGGAGCACAGTATGACCATGAAAAGTAATCCCTGCTCAAGGATCAATCCTAACTGGTTTTTTATACTGACAATTTTTATTATCACAATTTGGAGCTACATGGTTCCAGTGTCAAGCACTAACCCATTACTCTCAAAGGGTGCAGGCCAGAGCAAGAAACTCCTGTGCAATGGCACAGAGTATATTAGGGTACTACCTGAGCACAGGGAGCTCTCATCACAAACACACCCATTGGCTTAACATTTCAAAAACATCATCCTGCTTACACAGTGGCCCTTGTTTCTTTTTGCTTTCCCTATACCTTCTGTGAGTGGGAACCTAAAGGAAGGGTGTTCTTGGCCACCCAAACTCATTTCATGAAAACTTCCCCAAAATTTATAGTCTAGGACTGGCAGTTTCATTGTTTTGCTCTTGGCATTTCTGTAAACCAGAGCATCCTGAGCAGGTTTGCATGGATCAAAGAGCAGAGCAACAAGACCCATGAAAATACACATTTCACTCTAAATAAGAATGGTTCCATCGCAGTATGACCAATTATATTGATGAATACATGACTTATCAGTAAAGGATAAGCACTTTTTGTTCACAGGAATTGTACAAACTTAGTCTGGAAACATGAAGTCATATTTGTCTCTGTGTGTACCACTGGCATTCATACTGAAGTCAGTTTAAATCACACTGATAATTTAACACAGCTGAAATACCATTCATGGCTGTAGTAGACAACTACTACAGTGAGTAAAAGAACCAGTCAGTTCATTAACAGCATCTTTCACAAGAAAATAGTTTCTAGGAAATGATGTGCGAAAGTGTAGATTCAGAAATCCATGAGGATCTCTTGTTTAGATGCCCCCTGTGCAAATACTCCTCCCACAGCTGGGTTCCCTAGCCTGACTTTATAACCCATAATGAATCTCATTAATCTAGAAAGAGGGAATACTCTTTCCACATACTGGAAGTCAGAATTAGGAAAGTGAGCTCAGTCTATAAAACCATGTAATCCATAAGATCACACAGCAGCCTTCCTCAACTCAGCTTTTTAAACTATGCCAACACGTCTCATTTGGACAGAATCACTGGACCCCCACTCTGTAGAAAACTAGCCAAAATTTTGTTGCAAGGCCCTTTGCAACAGAAGTTTCAAAAATGCTCTGTTTCAATCTGAGATGTGAAACATCCAGAGTCCTAAGGCTCTCTGAAAGCTTCACCAGCTCCAGAATTACTAGTCTATGCTTCTTTCAAATGATTATTTAGTCTAAAAATATTTGGGAAAAGGATGATGTCTCGGCTGGTAATCAGAAAAACTGTTTTTATTGAAAATACAGTCTTCCAGAAATCTGGATTTAATTATTTTGGGCAAAATTAATGTGTGTACATGCATGTAGATCTGTAGAGATATACACATTTTGCCTTATTTAAATGCAGTCCTTACATTTAGACTTTGGGCAGCTTATGCAGACATGTCTTCTAGTGGGAGTGAAAAACAGGTTCAATCCAATGTTTATAAGCAGCTGGCAAAGAGATGTGAGCATGGCTCTTCAGGGGCAGAGTCTGCCTGGCACACACAGGGTCACTCTCTGTGCACACAGGTCTCAGATGAAGAGCTACTTATTCCAACAGACACACCACAACAAACAAACACAGGCTCAAAGCCTCCAGCACAGCCAAATCTTGCTGCATCTTTGCCCAGCTCTCCAGAGCCCCATCAGGGCTTCCCTTTTGTTCTGCATGGGAACTTCTGTAGAATACTGAAGGCTGAAATTAACTATTTATTTATCTTTAAACAAAAGGAAATAGGGGCACATACATTCAAAAATCCAGGCTGTAGAAGACTAAAATTTCCTTTCCAGTGACACCCACACCTAGCACTTCCTGGCTCCGGCAAGCCTTTCATGCAAGATTTCTACTAAAAACAGCATCATTTGCTTTGCCTATGGCCACATTTAAATTCAAACTCACTCCTATTTTACATACATCTCATATTTCATTTCTGTTACTATGCATCATCCACATTCATAATAACCATGATGGGTTTTGTTACAGCAATTTTTCAGCAATTTCTTTTCCAGTTTTCCTGTATGCTGACTCCCTCCTGCCACAGGCCTGATGATGTCATTCAGCTGACTTTTTGCTGGACTCCCTTAAGTGAATCTTAGTAAAGCCTCTAAAGGACTAAAGGATCTGTTCAAGGGTCTCTGTGGAGTTCAGGGCCTGCCTGAGGCCATCCGTGCTGTTGAGTCGTGGGCGGCCACTGGCACAAGCTGCACATCAGAACTCCAGCCCCAGGTCACAGAATGTCCTCCCAAACATGGGTCTGTTTGCAGCCAGTGTTACTGTAGTGAAAAAATGTCTATTACTGGGACATTGGAAATGACTGGAAAGTTTACATATCTTAGTTCCTAGAGGCTTAGCAGGAACAAGCTGAACTTAACTTGGATCCATTTTCATTCAACCCCTGAACTAACAAGGAAAAAGGAGACAAACAATGCTTTCTCTCCTGCATATAAGAAAGAGGGAGGAGAAAACTTCCCTTCTCAGCCTGTTACAGGACAGACTCTGTTGCTCATCTCTCCCTTTCCCACTGCAGTAAGCTCTCCCCTCATTTCAGCCTACGAAGATCCCTGGATGTAGCACTGCTCTAAACAAGGTCACAAGACCATGCCCCAAACACCTCGATGCCAGCCAAGGGCCACAGGGTACACTAACATATCGACACTGTAAACAACCAACTTGCTAATAACCAACCCCAAATCCAAGTTATGAGAAATGACACAGTAGGTTTTGGGCACTGCAGGTAAATACTTCCAAAAACAACCTTGTGCATTACAAATTCCTTGTTCTTTTATTCTGAGGATCATTTCTCTTTAGTTTTGCTTTAAAAAAATTCACAGCTACTGATTCAAGATAGACATAATAGTTTAGGAAAGGGACTTCAAGGAACTTCCAAATGCTTACCTAAATAAGTATATCTGAGTGCATTTGGGGCTAGAGGGATTATTCAGCAAAATTAATCTGAATATTAAATAAAATGGTCTACACACTCAGGATGGTGACAAATACTGATGCAAAAAGAAATGCTCATTTCTAGGCTTACAAGGGCTTTTTTCCCAAGTCAATCAAACGTATATCTGATCTCATGCCAAAGCATTTAATAAAACTAAAAATGTTAAGTACATTTTAATGACTTTACCCAAAGAAAATTCAGGAATACAAATTCTGCCATTGAAAAAAGTTCTAGCAGGAAAGAAAAGCAGCAGTGTTTCAGTAAGTGTCTAAGAATGTATCCTAAATGTAATCATAATGAATGAGGAAATGTATTGTACATAAACATCTGAAAGACAAAAATATGATCCATAAAACACACATCATCAGTAACTGTAAAACTAAATAATAGTTGCACCCCATTCATCACATTCAGAGGCAGGTAAAATATAGACTCTAAGAGGACAATATGTTCCTGCTTACAGTGTAAAAGGGCCCCTTCCTGAAGCACATACAGTGTACCTATGTTGCTCTCTTTTGGTGAATGTGCAGTACTGACACAAATTTCTCTGTGCAACAATTCCAGCTTTAAAAAAGTATTTATTCAACTCTGATTCCAAAAATGATTTTACAAGTAACCTTTAGCTTCTGGTTTTAATCCTATTAAAATGCTGATTCTTTTTTCATCAGCATTTCATCTAAGAAAAGGTTAATGATGCAAAAGTTAGCTGCTCTTGTCCTAGTTCCTTCACCAGGCTGATAGGCAACAGGCTACTTTACCAAAGTGGCTTAAATACTTTATCTACAATGCCTTACCTACCCACACAAAAATATTCATCAGAAATATTGATGTTGAAAGGGAAGAATAGTTTTGGAAAAAATATTATGATAAATTGTTCTGGTTTTTTCATATGGCAATGTAGCTGTACTTTACTGCTGTGGAGGTTAAGGAGGAAAAGCAGAGTTCAGCAAACAGTAAAGTGCTCAGTGAAAAATTCAGTGTACATACAGTCGTTTGTGTGTAGTGGCAGAATAGACAGGATATGACAATTAAAGCAAACTGATTTGTCCACTTCGTGCTTGTTGAGAGAACACCATCCCTGTTCACAGAGCAGAGACCCAACACAGCATCTCAACACAGTCCTTCCCCCTTTCTGTACTCTCCTGCATCTCCCCTTCAGTGGGCCTTCCTACCCCCACCATCCTCCTGGTTTAAATTCTTCCTTAGCCAACACCTTCTCAGTATTGATATTTCTAGATCCCTGTTTTCCTCAGCTGTTGTCCTGTTTTTTCTCTGTGTTAGCCTGTTTGCTTGTACATATGTTGTGCTATAAAAATGTTTGATAGTAATCCCTGTCCTTTCCACCTGGGCTGCACAGAACTGCAGTAATAATGTTTAGAACCAATTCTGTGTGGTAGTTATACAGAGCCCAGTAACCTTCAGGCTATTTCTCATTTGGGACCAATAATCTAAATTAAAGTGATTAATCCTTAGGGTACACATAGACTTAAGGTACTAAAGGAGGGCAAATACTTTGCTCCATTTATTTTTTGTAAAAAAGTCTAATCAACAAAGGACAGTCTTCTTAATTTATGCACCTAAAATAAAGCTTTCAAACCTATATGCATAAAAATAGATGAAAATCATTTCTCATTAACATGAGAGAACACTTATTGGTTCTCCTGGATTTCAATGGCACAAAATAAAATGCTCAGCATCTTTAAATCCTCTTTATTTTACTGAAATGTATTAACTGTGCTGGCATATAATTCTAGTCGTCACAGTTTGAAAGCTTTGTCCTCCTTCTTCTGTGAACAACAAATAAAGAAACACATAGATTTTTTGTAAGTACAAAAAAAGCAGCTGCTCAAGGACTTGGTGATACTTAGAAAAATCTTACCTTTTAAAGTATTTCAAAAAGCTACTCATCCACTTGATCCAGATGCACCCACCTAATCTGAAAATCAAAGACTTCACACCTGGAAGTGAGAGAGTTAAATCAATAAGAGTTTCTTAAAACTTCCCTAAAAATCTTTGAGGGAGCCTGTGTAGTTAAATTGCTGCATCCATACACAGAACAGAGCAATAGCAGAAGAACTGTTGTGACCATGCCATTTGCTTTGCATTCCCACTACAGCTGCTGCCCCAGGAGTAACTAGAAGTTATACTTAATGCAGATATCCTGATGAGTGAAATTTTAAACTAATTATTACACATAAATAGTGAATAGAGAGATTAATGGAGCCATACTTCAGTCAAATGATTCTGCCAAAGCCATGAATGGTAAGAACATAAACTGAATAATTCATAAACAGCAACACACCTCTGAAGCAGAAATTGTAGTAGCTGTTTTAACTAAGGGCCCAAATGTACATCTTTGCAACATATAACAGAATCAAAACAATGGTGTCATTCAGGGGACAGGATGTTAGATAAGCTGTAATAATGGAAACTGGTTTCAAGAGGAAAAGAATGATTGTAAAATCATAGAATCATTAAGGCTGGAAAAGACGTCTATGATCAAGTCCAAGCACTGCTAAGTCCAGCACTAAATCACATCTCTAAGTGCAACATCCACAATTTTTTGAATACTTCCAGGGACAATAATCCCACCACTTCCCTGAGTACCCTGTCATAATGCTGGATCACCCTTTCAGTGAAGAAATTTTTCCTAATATGCATTCCAAATGTCCCCTGGTGCCATTTGAAGCTGTCTTCTCTTGTCACCTGGGAGAAGAGACTGACCTACTGCTCTCTCCAATTACCTGTCTTTTCAGGTAATTGTAGAGAGCAGTAAGTTCCCTCCTGTGCCCCTTTTTCTCCAGGCTAAACACCTCCAAAACAAGGGATGTGAAGTGTTATGGGAGAACCCTGAGAAATGATCTGCTGCAGCACTTCTCAGCCCCCTCAACCCTATTCAACCCTAGCATCAGAGTGCTGCTACCTCAGGGTACCTCAGGGCAAAAACCAAGGAGGAGATACCTGGGTTCAGAACAAGGATAAACCTTGTGGGTAAGTGTTTGATATCTATGCTCCCTGGTCACAGGTTTTCCCAGGGTGCTCTTGCAGTTTGTTATACAGCCACAATTCTTTGTTTCTCACTTGAACACTGCTTGCCAGCACCTCAATGGGGGTTGTGCAATCACTTCAAGTTAGGCAAAAGACAGTGCTGTTCTTAAGGAAAAGTGTATGAATTCCCACAAACTAACTCAGAACAAATTTTATTTTTTGCTTTCTGCTGCCCTCAGATAGTAACTTATCACTTGTGTGACCAACTCCAATACAAAGAAGCACGTTTTAAAACTGCACTATGATATTGATGCCTTAAGGTTTTAACTTTCACATTTTTCAAATTCTGTACTGCTAGTGTAACTGTAGCTTGTTAAATGCTGTTCTCTTATGCTGTTCTCTGTGGGAAGATAGACAAAGCAAAACCTCTAACTTGCCCTCCAAGGACATCCAGAAACAAGAACTGTAAACCATCATCTTGGGAAGAGGGGGGGCAGGCTTGGGGGAATTATATCATTGGCTGGGTTCTGGTTAGTGAATTGATATTGTTTCAAAAGTGTGAAGCACTCGTGACCAGGGGCATCCATTTTGGGATTCACTGAGGCAGGACCTGTGGACCCCGAAGTGTGTAACTGAAAGCCTTTCAAATAAATACCACCTTTATTCCTTTGTTCCTGTCTGGTCTCTGTTTCTAGGTAGCCAATTTAAGGCATCAATATGTAAGAACTCATTTTCAAACACTTGACACAAGTTTAGGTCTAATGCTTGCTAACATCTGCAGCTGGTGGGAAGCAGCCTATTACATCCATGATCCTATATAGTTCAGGCCAGTCAATTCACTGTTGTTGATCAGAATAACACCTTAATTGAAATTATTTCAGTTAGAGTTGGGCCCAAACATGAACAGAAGGCAGAAATTTGCTGGTTTACACTCCCTCGACACAACTGATACATTCAAGAGCAACTTTGTACCACTGAGGCTTTAAGGGTCACACAGATTATTTTGCCTTTTAATTTACAGTTTACATAATAAATGCAGGATTAAACACCAAATCCCAATAACTCATAGTAAATGGGGAAAAATATCCTGAAATACTGAGCTTTAAAAATTCAATTAAAAATATAAATAAATAAATAGCCAATCAGTGTTTTTGCAGTTATTCTAACTTTGATCTTTAAAATCGCCAAGTTGATTTATATCCTATTGCTACAGAAATCAAATCACTTTTACAGTTGATAACACTCAAGTTTACTAGTTAATTAAATCCATTTTGGATTTTTCCCTCTCTTTCAATTTTAATGGAGCAAAACTTTAAGCTCTTATTAGCAAAGTGGAGCAGCATTATATAATTGTTATAGTTGATGTTCTTAATTGCAATTACTGGTTTAAACTAGAGAACTCCTTTGGGGGCAGCTCAAGAAGGGTTTTTCTTCCTTAACTAGTGCAGTAATTAGAAAACACTTGGCTTTTCTATACCTCTGATAATCTACCTTTTTCTCTTCCAAACAACTGCTAGTCTCCTGTATCGCTAAGGTCATGTGAACTAGGTTTGCAAGTTAATCCCCAGATTATATGTGACATACTTAGTTCATACAAGTCACACATTAGTGACATTTCAGACTCCTGAATAACACTAATATTTTATGCTGCTTTATAAAAGACACTAACAATGCAATTTTCATGTGATGCCACACAACCCAAAAAATATAGAAAAAGCAAATTGCTTTTAAAAAGGAAAAACCTTAAGGAAAGCACATTTGATTTGTATTTTTGTACGTATGTCTGACAACAATTGATAGCACAAATGCTGCTGGCCCTCATATTCCACCTAATAACATAACATAAGATTATCATTTTAGAAAACCAAAGCACCAAACCACTTACTTTACATTAATTTGTAGAAAACTGCAGTTATCTTAAGAATTGCTTTGCAGTTAGGTAAGGGTAGGGTCATTTGCATTATTTGATTAAAGAGTGTTAACAGGAATTAAATCTTCCAGAAAAAAATTTTCCCAGTAACAATAATTATCAGTACAAAAAGGCCAGGGTAATTATTACTAGATTGCTTTCACACTTGGCCTTGGCAACAAGAAAAATTTAAGTTGGGAACAAATCTCCTCCAACAATTTTGAAGAAAATCATTAAAATAATAATAAGTAAGAAAAATCATCATTGGTAATGGTAAAGTAATTCCTTTACTGCCATTGCACCACAAAACCTTAGTCCTGTGTGCTGAGGCGTTTGCAGTTGGAAATGGAATATTTCATCAGTGTTTTGAACAAGCAAAACCTGCAGGCAGAGAGAGCCCTTCCTCCTCAGAGAGGAGAATTATTTTTTATAAGCTTGCTTATGCAGACTTACAGAACTTAAATACAAACAAGGCCCAGCGTTAGAGAAATGGGAGGACTGGGAATTTCTCTGCCTGACCCAGACCCTGCTCTCAGCACCCCTGCTATTGGGAACGCTGGTGGCAGTGGCACAGGTGACATTACTGATGCCTGCCGAGGATAGGAGGAGAGGCAGAGCGCAGCACTAGCACTGTGAGAGCGCAGTCTGCACTGCCTCGGTGCTTTGTCATGGCTCCACTGCTGTCAGATCTTCACAGAAAGTTCCTGAGCTAGAAATAATCTCCATACTCAGTAGTTTAAGACCAACATGACCAAAATGTGAAGCCCTTTCTCCCCACAGAATAGCAAACATTGATATTTAATTTTATGGGTGTACAGACACAAGAAAGGAGCATTGCTGGACTACAATTACTAGACAGAGGAAACTCACTAATAGGTGTGCAATGAAAGGAAAGCTGCTTCTGAAAGACACAACATTTTATTTAAAAAGAATAAAACACAATAGCACTACACAGGCAAGTACAATTTATTGTTGATTAATTAATTAAAGTATTATACTTCCTGCTGAGGCTCTGCAAGCTAAGGTGCACTCAAATGAGGTACAAATTCATAAATAACAAAAATGCTGACATAACAATATGCATGTTCAAGTTACTGGATGTTGTTAGAGTTGATACCAAAAAAAAAATACCATTTTCCTCCTAGAATTGTAGAACAAGTTATATGGCTGCCACCTCACAGAAATGTGTATAGCAACTTTATTTACTTGAATTGACTATAATAAGCAGTAAAGCTATCCTCACTGTGTGGTTCCAGCCTGCACAGGAGAGAAAAAAATTACTGTGAAATAGATCTAATCACTGTAAAACTTGACTGAGAGCCAAGTCTCTTCACAATATAGGTGTTTCCGAAGTAAGAGTAGACATCCAATTACTTCAGCATTCTAATCCTAAGTAGGTTTTCTATTATCATTAATACCTGAATTGGTGTACTTGAAAGAAGATATACAACAGGGAGAGGTGTTGCTGAGTATAATAATTGGATACCATGTTTTCTGTAAAAGAATTGTATTCAAACACAGATAAGAACATATACTTGGATAGTTTGAACAGTTTCACATCAGATGATGATTCATATTTCCATGAAAGCTTTTTTCCTCAAACCTGGACTTGCTAGCATTTGGAAGAGGTAAGATGTACAAAACTTAGTGTTTCCCCCACTTGAGCGGGCTGCGGGTGGAGGAAGGAAGGGAAGAAAACGTGCAAAGTGTCCCACCTTAGGAAGAACAGTCTGAGTTAGCAGAACATCCACGCTACTCTGGCTGCTGCAATAATGCCAAGAAGATATCACAGCCTGGAAGATGGCAAGTACAGAACTACCACACTTACCCTGCTTTTCCAAAATATTCCCTTGCTACCTATGTTCCCATTATTCATCAGCTGTAACCAGTACTGTCATGTGGCACACCTGTGGAGTGAAGCGTTTGGCTTCTCAGTTGGTCAAAAGGTGTGTCACAGCTGAAGGAAGTTAGGAATTCCTGTGTTTCAAAACAAAAGCAGAGGCCATGGTGACAGGAGAGGAACATACACACCGAATCCACTGCAGACAGAAAGAAGGGAAAGCATCAGCTCTCTGTCTGGTGTGCCACATAGCCAAGTTTATTGAGTATAAGCCAACCACACAGGTTTAGGCAGTCATTCTGATTAATCTGGCAAACCATCCCACAGGTTAACTGAATTAAAATTTGGAAAGATGCTGTCAGGTCCATTTTACCAATACTTGTAGAAGTTATTTTAAGTGCCAAAGGAACATATTTTTCACCATGCCAGTAAGATTTCTCAGTTGCTTCTGGCTGCATAATGTACTAAACATCAAAACAACCAACAGTGTGACTGAAGTTAAACTGCCCCAGAGCACACTTGTCTACTACTGTGCCACTTTGATACAGCTACTTTGTGCAGTCTCTGAATCAGAAGAAAATAAATCAGATGGCTTGAATCCCACACAGTTGTGAAAAAACAGCTCACATCCATGAAGAGTACAAACCCTGCACGGGGAGGGAAGAGGCCTGACCAAGCAGAACACCTGCCATCACCTAACAGGGCTGAATGGGAAAGGGTAGGTGGGATGGAAGAAAGTCCAACCCGTAAGTCCAACTGTATCTCTGAGATTACAATTGTCAACTATTTACCAACATGGTCAGTTTCAAAAAATGTGTCTAGACTGCACAGTGTCCCCCAGTTCATTAGTTACCAGAAAGAGTCCAGATCTCTGCACAGAACAGTTTGTACTACTTCTCATTTTCTATGTTTACTTGTTTGACAAATTTAATGCCTTTGTAAGGGATACTGAACATCAGCTGTTTTACCAAACAAACACTAGAACTAATGAAGCCTGTAGCTCTATGTGACCCACAAGTCCCTGGAAGAGCAAGCAGCGTCAGAGCTGTGAGTAAGCAACTTCAGTTTTGAGCAAAGCCACTCAGCACTCAGCAGAGAGGTGCTCACACACGAGGGCTGCTCGGGGCGCAGGTGCATTCTCCTGGAAACACAGATTGAGTTCTCATATTTGTTTATTCTTGTGCCAGATGCACCTTTGCTAAGTCCACTTGGGTGCCACTCAGAGCTGTATTTCTCTTTGCAAAGTAAATTAATCCCATCCCTCTTGTGCAAGGACAACCAGAGTAATATTCTGATACCTGGGTCAGATCAAGAAATTTGTGCACTACATAGAAGTTTGAAATACAAGTATTGAATGACTTTTTTTTTTTTAATCTTGAAATTGAAAGCTTCTATTAAGAAAATAAGGTCCTCTATGTCCTTCTGATAAACTTCCAAAAGAGACAGTGGATTGTGGAAAATTTTGTCTGAAACAACTGACTGGGTATAATGATGTAGGATAGTCAGATGAGAGTGTGCCATTCAGTTAAAAATTATATATGGCATTAACTGAAACCATCTGTTCTGCCATGGCAGAATTATTTGTCATAACAGCAAACAATTTCCACAAAGGTGGTCACAAGGAAAACCTTTAATATGAAACCTTCTCCAGGATCATGTTTTTTTCTCACCAGATCCCCTTACTTCTTATACCTTTTTTGGGCTCCAATCTACTTCATGACTGCCACCCTCAGCCTTGAAAGGCAGTGCTTTGCAGCAAGTGGGCTGCCCGTGCTGACAGACATCACTCCCATGGCACTCTGTGTGCTGGTGCTCAGCAGAGCTGCGTGACAGGAGCTGGGAGCAGCGAGGGCACGGCGGGAAGGGTGCATAGAGGTCACTTCCCTACCCTCCCCTACCCTTCATAATGCTGCTGCTAAGTCCTGTCAGGGGCCGGCACAGAGGGGACAAACTGCTGTGCAGCCACCTGGGCCAGGAGGGCAGGCTGACAGGACCCTGGGCACCCGTGCCAGCCACCATTTCAGCCAGCCACGGGCTGCACTTCACTCCGTGGTGCTAAAAGCAAGCTGACCCACTCAGTGGGTAGGCGGGACCATACACAGTAGACTTAATAGCATTAGTTTATAGCATAAGCTGTAGAATCTGTGCTGAAAGGAGGGCATTACTCAGTTCAGTATTAGCAGTTTTCCGTTCTGCAAAAATGTTGCCTTTTGTTTTAAGGACTTGTTTAAAGAAGAAATGAGAATATGTTAAAAACATCAAGAATGCATCTGCCTTGATCCCCCACAAGCAAAGTCTTCTGTTCCTTATAGGTAAATGGTAAAATTACCCCCATTTCCTTAAGAGTCCTAAAGTGCTACAGGTATTTACACACTAACAAAGACTCTTCTATGTTAACAAGAGATTTCAATAATATAGGGAACTGCACAGAGGTGGCTGGCAGAGAACAAAGAACACAGATGCAGAATAACAACTAACACATGGGAATTTTACCACATGCAGAAAAAATTACAAATGTTTTTAGCAAATGCTGGAGTGAAAGATTTTCCAGTAAGAATGCCATTTAACAGAAAATTATTTCCTCCTGAAAATGGATTCCCATTGCCACGGCTTCAAATTAACTGTTTTAACAATGCATGCAAAGCTAACTTGCAAATGCTCATATTTGCTAACACCTAAATGAGATGCTGTCACTGTCAATGCAATTCAGTCTTTTCACAGAATCACAGAATCAGTTAGGCTGGAAAAGACCTCTGAGATCAAGTCCAACCTATGACCAAACACCACTATATCAATTAGACAGACCATAGTACCAAGTGCCATGTCCAGCCTTTTCTTGAACACTTCCTGGGATGGTGACTCCACCACCTCCCTGGGCAGTCCATTCCAATGTCTAATCACTCTTTCTGTGAAGAAATTCCTCTTCATATCCAACCTGAACCACCCCTGGCACAGCTTGAGGCTATGTCCTCTTGTCCTGGGAGACCTGGACAGGAGACCAGCCTGACCCTACCTGGCTACACGCTCCTTTCAGGGAGCTGTAGAGAAAGATAAGGGCACCCCTGAGCCCTCCCTTCTCCAGGCTAAACATCCCCAGCTCTCTCAGCTGCTCCGCATAGGACTTACCCTCTAGACCCTTCACCAGCTCCACTGCCCTCCACTGGACACCCTGCATCACCTCAGTGTCCTTCCTTCACTAAAGGACCCAGAGCAGGACACAGCACTCAAGGTGCCTCAACAGTGCCAAGTACCAGGGGACATTCACTGTCTTAGTCCAGCTGGCCATGCTACTTCTCATATAAGCCAGGATGCCACTGGCCTTCTTGGCCTATGCTGGCTTATATCCAGTGGCTGTTGACCAGCACAACCAGGTCCTTTTCCACCAGGCAGCTTGCCAGCCACTCTGCCCCAAGCCTGTGGCACTGCAGGGGTTTGCTATGACCCAAGGGCAGGACTCTGCACTTCTCTTTGTTGAACCTTGTACTCTTGATATCTGCCAATCGACCCAGCCTGTCCACATCCCTCCGGGCTTTTTTTCAATATTTTCACTTGACTATCCAGAGAAAGTCATAAAACGTAAACCTAAGGTTTTATATATAAAAGTGAATTTGTTCTAGAACTCCTAGATCAGATAAGGAACCATTCAAATGTAATTTTAAAGGCTGAATAATTTGTTTACTTTTCAGTAAAGTAAATTTGTTTCTCTTTTCAGTACAGAGAATCAGCAGTTATAGACTAATTTTTCCATAATGAGGATAAGACATTCTTTCAAAACAGGACAGTAACCCAAGGCCAAGGTCTACAAACAGGTGTTCTTATGATGTGCTTCAAGTAACGTTTCTTCCATAATTTAAGCAACGGTTTCCAAAAGGTATTTTCCTTGCTCTGGACCTCAAATAACTTCTTTGTAATGTTTAATAATTGGCATTTCCGAGCCCATCCCTATGCTGGGACAGTACAAGTGCCAGGGCCCAGTGAGTGCTGCCGCCCGGGGCCGCTGCTCACCTGCACTGCCTCCTCTCCGGCCTCTCCCGCCGGGTCCAGCCACCCTCCCAGCTGCTCTCAACTAACATAACTAATTGTAAAAACCGTGTCGCAGGGAATAAAAATAAAGGGTGATATTTTTGAGCAACCACCAGCGGGGCTTCTGGAAGTCCTGTTATTGATAAACCTTAAGGAGGAACTCAGCGCTGCCCCGCTCCCCTCTCACCGCCGGGCGGGCTGGGGCTGCCGCCTCAAGTGACAAGAGCTGGACGCGCACCGAGCGCGCTCCTGGTGCTGTGACACACCGCTACAGAGCCCAGCACCTTGTTCCTTTCCTGTCTTAACTTGGTAAAGATCAACCGCTGGGAACATTTATCAGTGGTGATTTGCTTCGCATCACAGCTCCCACAGTACTTGAAAACAGACCCGGGACCTCGTTACACAACGAAGGACATTGCAGGTGCTGCCCTCACCTCCACGTCTGATGAGTTTGTTGCTGCCCAAGCGAAGCCTGGATGGAGGGGCCAGGATGACGGGTGGGCAGAATTGCTGCTCAAAAGGACACTAATTAAGACCTCCTAGGACCACTGGTGTGATCGCAAAGCAAATTGCTGCTGTTTTGCAGAGGAAAGGGGTAAATGCTTCCACTTAAAACACGACCCAGAGCTGGGCTACAGGTGCAGCCCGTAATTCACCCGCAGAGCACACACACTGGTTCTGAGGAGCTGCAGCAAAGTGTAGCATGACGTTTATTGAAAGTATTGATTCACACAATATTAGGAACACATGACCACTTTAGGAAAGGTTATCAGAAATACAAATATATTAAGTAATGTCAGACGTAAACCACCATCTGGTCCACTTTTGTACATGCTAAATGTATTTCTTTTCTAGATCTGTCCGCAGGTATGGTTAGTAGCCTCTTTCTTTTGGCAGAGTATTCTGTACAGACTGACCTGGCCCAGCACTGGCATTCGAGAATAAAAATCATAGTGAAGTTAAAAAAAAAAAAAAAAAAAAGGAAAAAAAACACATGTGAACCTCCTATCCTAAAGCTCTGTGTGAGTCTGGCAAGCTCAGCTGGAAGCTGATCTTATCCTTTTGGCCAAAAGTAGAATACGATGGAGCCTCCTGCAAGAAGGGAAAATTTACAGCTTTTATTAGATATTACAGATAACCACAGTATGCTTTAATAGTCACTTTATGGACCAGAAGAGATATACAATTAATGTGAACATACTATATTACTGAACATGTATTACCACAAAAATTAAAAATACTTCACCAGACCAAAAGACTGCCTTGATCTGGCAATTCTCAAGAGGGTTTTTTAATTGTTTACAAATATTCTTCTTATATATTCTGCAGTTCTAGAGCTGAGGCACTACAGCACAGGCATCAAAAATCTCAACCAAATTCCCAGTTTTTATATATCCTATGACTAAAACTTTTAGAAAAATTATTTCCATACAACTTCAATCTCAAATCTCTTAAGTCTCTTAAATTTGTCTTAAATTGCTGGATATCAAAAAACACTAACATACTTGCTCCTGAGGATAATTAGCCCCCATTTTTTTTTAAAGTATACCTGAAATACATTGATAATTTACAAACATGTTTCAGGGTTAAATGATCGATAAGTACACAAGTCTTTGGTAAATAATAACTACTCTGTTCTTTACTCAGTTAAAAAACTTAATTAATTTTTAAATCTAGATTAACTGATTTGTTTAATAATTAATTATTATAATGAATAAGGCTCACATGGCACAATGCTGAGTAGGATGAATGGCTGTATGTAGCAAAACCTGAATTATGTTTTCAGGCTAAAAATTCCGTTAATATTAGATTCCTGCTCTGGCTCATTTTGGTTTTGTGCTGTTCAGCCAGCCCCAGGAATCTAGATCTGAATGAGAGCTTTCTAATGAATTACATTTCCAACATTTAAAAGTGTCAGCAATCTAGAAAATACTGTCCATTGCAAAGATACATTCTACAGTAGGTACTGGATTGCATGCTAAAAACTACAACAAACCAATTAGTTTAAGTTTGAAATAATACATTACTGCTGCAGTATTTCCTAAAAATGTCTGCTTTACCACTTAGGCAGTGTAACAGAAAAACTATGCACTATGCATGCGTGTGCGAGCTGAGGATGACTGCTTGCTCCCAAAGGAAACCTAAAGGCACAGGATATAGGTAATGTGAATGAAAACCTGGAAACAAACATTGGCTTCCATTTTATTACGAGAATCCAATTAGGAAGTGAATGCCTAAACTGATATTTTATTCTTTGTGTACTAGATGCCTTCGCTTTGGCTAAAAGATACCATATCATATCCTTTAAGAAAAATAGCAGCATTAAATAGATCTTGTCATTTCAGAGGAGAAATAAAAATATGTCTGCTTTAGGCTTGGCTTACAGAGTTTCAGGGTTTATTTTAAACAGGTCCAAGAACTGATCAGAGTATTTTTGGTAACTGTTACAGTTTTACTCTTCTACTAGATTTTTTTAATTATCTGCTTTGTTAAAGGATAAATTCCATTTGAGACAATAAATAATATAGTTTACAATAAATAATTTTCAAGTTGAAGTATTGTACTTACAAAATAATGTAATACTGTAATAGAATCTTCAAGAACAATTCCATTTTATATATTCTGCAGCAAAAATAACATTTCTAGTAGGAAGGAATTACTTATAAACCTAGCAAGATCTACACATTCACATGTGTGTGTAAACAACTTAACAAGGTTTATTATGTTCCCAAAAAAGCTATGCTTTTACAGTAGGTTTTCAGCTAAATTTTATCATAATATGATGGTAGGAAATATTTAACAGTGCTTATGTTTAGCTCCATCACAAATTAAAAAAAAATAAATTGAGTGCTATTATTTACAAACAACAATTTTCCTTTTACTTCACAAGTGACTGTATCTGTGTGTGAACAAAATGTTAGGGCGAGGCATTCCAGATGAACTGCAGCTAAGTTTGGATGAGGATGATTTCAGGATGAACAGTGAAGGTCTTGGCAATAAATACCTAGAAAGGATATGAAAAATACAGCAAAGTTTATAGGCAAAACAACATTCAAGAGCAAAAGAATTAGTTGATAATGTGCCAGACTTTATCATCGTTGTATGCAGGACACTCAGTACAGTAAATGCTATTTGTGAAACACAGAGGGCAATAGGCACAAGCTTACTGAGAAAAGGAATCTAAAACTGCTGTATGAGGATCAAACATCTTTCTAGTCCTTTATGTTTGAAGCCATTAAATAAATAAACAATAGAATCCTGTGTAAACAATAGAATCCTGTTTATTTTGAAGTGGGCAAAAACTGCAAATGACATTAACCAGCTTATAAAAACTGATTAGAGACCAAAAAAGATTTTCATCTTTGGTTTCCCACTCTACTGCTCTAAAAATAGACAGGTTATCATCACTACTATAGTATAGGAAGAAATGATCCTATGACCTAGTAATTCACATCAGTGACTATTTACCTTTTAAATTCAGGCAACTTTTATTTCATCTAATAATACAAACAGTAGTTTATCATATGCCTAATATTAATTCCTAAATATGTTCATGCTCTAATAGTTAATTGTAGAAGTCAATTAAGTATGCAAAAATAACATCCATACTAAATTACAATGAATTATGTCCATGTTAGGATGGATTAACACAACACATGGTATAAATTATTGCTTAACAATTGTTGTGCAATTCTAGTGAATCATACTGGTTAATGACAAACAAGTTAAAAGACTGGTCAGAATGATCTCACGGATAGAAACAGTGGCACAGTGTCAAGGGGAGACAATCTCTATAAGAACATGTACACGTGCTTTGTTTAAGCTTGAGAAAAACTTTATCACCAGTATATTTTTTAAACAATTTGTGAAAAAATAAAGTCTGATTTGGGTTGGTGGTGAGTTTGACAGTTGACTATGTCATCAGACCGAGTCCTACTTTTGCTTCACAATACAGTAAAAAACCCTAATAATTCCCAGAGAATATGCCATGTACTAGATAAGGGCATTTAGCAAACTCTAAGGACCTAGTGGTAGACTTTTTTTAAATTTTGCAACAGGCTAATTTATGACTTTTTACACAGTTTGATTTTAGCTAATTTTTTAAGAGACTTTGGTATAGTTTTTTGAGCAGTCCTATACTTGGTGGATTTACAGTTAAGAGATAGAATTGAAAAGAAATTTGAGAAGTCATTAAAGAACTCTGTGGCAGTTTTCATTATTTTTTCATCTTGCTCCATACAAATAAATTTTCCCAGATAAAGAGGTATCTATTTGTAAACCGTGAAAGCTTTAGTTTCACAAACTTTTGTTTCTTAAACACAAACAAAATAAAAAACTGGTTTGCGCTCAGAAAAAACAAAGTTCTTCAAATTAGATTTTATAAAGTCTTGACAAAATTGACATTTATTAAATTATACTCTGATATTTTCTTGCTCCATACAATTTTATGAAGAGTCAGGGAAACTATTATTAGTAGCAGAGATTGATTAAAAACAGAAACCTAAGTGAAAAGTGAAATCATTTTGTGGTTTTTCCATTTCTAGAAAAGTAGTTTGTTATCCTTACAACTGTGGGCCATAACAGACAAGAGCCTTTGTTTCCATATATGTCTTTCATTTCAGAAATTCAGAATATCATAACTGGCATATTGCTGTATCCATGTATAATGAAACATTTATGGAGACGAATATAAAACTGTAACTTTGATCAATCAGAGTTGTCCTGACACTCCATTACTGATATTTAGGATATAGAAGGCTTAGATTCTTGTAGCCTATGAAATTTAGGAATAACTTCCATTCAGCATCCAAAGAAATACAGAAACTGGAGACAAGAAAGTTCTCTTGGACCATCCCTTTCATTGCATTCCAAATGCAAGCCTGTTAGCTGAGTACATTGGAGTAATCTGATCAGTTTGAATAGTTTGTGGTTGGTCATGATGTAAAATTTTCTGAAGTATTAACAGTAAAGGCAATAAAAACTTCAAGGTTTTCTAGTCTTAGCTAATCCAAAAGACTTTGCCATACTCCTGCTATAGCTCAGTAGATGTTAATATTGAATATGACTGGTTTGTGAGTAACATACTTCTACTTTTGCTGTGATTAAACAAATTCAGTTTCTGCTTGGCTTTAAATTATGTTAGCGTATCTTAAGATCCACATGTCAATAACACATGAGTCCAGTGTATCAAATAACTAATCTGAGATATATCAAGTCAGCAATTAAGTCATAAAATAAGTTAAACAGATAATATATCAAAATTTTTTTTTCACATAATACTTAACTCACAAAGCCCTTCTATGTAATAATATATGTAAGATATTTTATATTAAAAAAGCTTATTTAATTGTCTATACACAATAATTAAAATGGGATAGAATTTGGATCCTAAGTAGTTTAAAATTGACATTTAATTCTCCATCTATGACTGCTGAATTGCAAATTGTTGACTGCCACAGATGGAGCATTCTCACTAACCCCTATATTGATAATATTATAACCCCTGTTGTATCCAGTTGGGGAACTAAACCAGCCAATGGAGAATCAAGTAAGTGCCAAATAATTCCTTTACTATATGATGCTGTTTTGCAAGGTTTGAAAATATATTTATGTTCTGTAAGATGGAATAATAAAACTTTCATTCTGTAGGTTTTGGAAATCAACTTTGCAAAACTGTGCAATACAGTAAATCAGATGGCACTTACCTGACCCTTGGCTGGAGCTGTGCCCCTATAGCATCCCACTGCGAATGTGAAGCCAGAAGTATCTGACATGTTAGGATACCTCTAGGGATGCAAATCTGGAAACAGTGACTGTGAGGGATCTGAGAAGGGGAAGAAAGGAAATTTTCAGTTCACTTTATGGAAAGCCTTTGCTGCAGCTATTTAGGCAGTAGGCAATCAGGAGTTTAATAAGGGTACTTCTACACTAGATGTGTATGTCAAGTTTTCTTTTGGTAGCACTTCATGACTGGGGTAGTGAATTAGAATGACTGAAATTCAGGATCAAGGGAAATGTTGGGGAGTTTGCTGGGTTTTTTCTTTAAACACAGAGTGAATCAGATTTAAAGAAAACTTTAGTGGTAGCAATACGTACTGAAACCTGTTCCAGTACTATCCTTTATACTGGTAATTTAGGAGGAAAATATTCAAATTTATACCTTGTATCATCCCAGCGGTGGCTCATCCCAGTTGGGGATCCTCTTGAATCTGATGAAAGTTTGTAAACTACCAGCAGGCAGTGTTTACAAAGCTGTACTATTCGTCGGCAACACTGGAGTTGCTCAGGAGTCACCACATCTGAGCCTTTACTGAACATGGTTTCCCAAGAGCTCCTATAATGGAAAAAGAAACAAATTCACGTTCTCTGTCACAAATTGCAATCTAAGAGCTTTGCTGTTTTATATCAGATTTAACAACAGAGGAACAAGAGAAAAAGCATGACCTTGCCTGTGTACAGGAAAGGTCTATATTATTTAACACAAATACTGGCAGATGCTGAGTCCAAAACACAAATTAAGAAGTTAATCTTTATCTGTGAAATGTCCACTGCCATTTTTCACTTGGTTTGTTCCCTAAAGTGTTTACAGAGCCATTTCTTAGGTTTAGCATATAAAGATTTACCGTCACAAAATTGTGTATTTGTCTTACAACAGGAATAATAAAAAACACTTATTCTTTTTAACAGGCTGCCACCTGAATGAAATTATGATATTAAAGGAATTAATAAATGTAATAAATTATTTCTAAATGTCCACACAGCATAATAATACATTTACTATAAATACATGATACCGAGAAACAAATATTAAATTAATTTACAGGACATTAGTATGTGCTGTGCTTCCTTATCCACAAAATCATATGACAAGAGTCTCTCAGTTTAGTCATTCAAATGCAACTTCTTATTTCTTCTGGTTAATGGGGTTGGTTATCTACAATTAAGTGCAACTTGCAAAGTTCATCTATAGAAAAATTTCTTATGTTTTTAAGAAGCCATTTTTCTTTGGAAATAAAAAGCCACCAAGCCCTACCAGGCCAATATAAACCAGGTGTGTTTTAGCACAGAAGACTACAATAAACAGTTCTTTGCATACACCTCAACATTCTTGTTTATGCAGAATTCTGACCAAATTATAGATCATTCCATCTGTTTTAAAAGGCAACATGGTGCTTGTGAAGACTCTTCTTGGTCAAAATTATTATCGAGTAGCACAGATGGTTTGTAAGCTTGAGGTTTTTTGTTTCTGTATGAAAGAAGCACTTCACAGAGTGAGGGAAATTTGCTGCATCTGGCTTCAACATAGCATCCAGGATGATTTAGCCTTGCCCACAGAGAGTAACAGTAGACTTCACAATGCTGGTATAGAAAGTTCATCTTTAAAACAAGATCAAAGAACCAGCAAGCTCACTCCTGCCTGGTGAGATTTTTTTTAATTGGCCTGCATTTCACTGTGAGGGTGGTGAGACACTGGCACAGGTTGCCCAGGGATGTTGTGGATGCCCCAACCCTGACAGTGTTCAAAGCCAGGTTGGATAAGGCCTTGAGCAACCTGGTCTAGCAGGAGGTGTCCCTGTCCATGGCTGGGGGGTTGGAACTAGCTGATCTTCAAGGTCCCTTCCAACTCCTTAACACTGTATGCGTTGATGATTCTATGATCAAGATGGAATTAAGACCATTAATGACTAAAAGATGAGCTGTATGTATAGATAATTAATTGTTCAGCCTGGCTGCTCTGTCTAGATGGTATGTTCCAGCTGAAAACATTCAGTCTTACAGAATTTTCATTGCAAACATAATTTTCAATGATGCAAGCATTTCTCCTTAATTATTATTCATACAATTGTTTAAGAAGTATTGTTTGTATACATCAAAACTGTTTAATTTCACAAACTGAATAACCATAGAGTCTTTTAGGTTGGAAATGACCTCTTAAGATCATTGAGTCATACTACTACTTTTCTTTAATATGTTTCTCTCAATTGTTTTCTGTCTGGGAACTGTCCACATGTATTTTTATATGGAAAATAATCTAATGTCTTTAGTCTTTCCTCATGAAGTCATGTGATGGTTGGCAGAAAGTAGCAAGATGAAAGTCTAAGTATTACATTCATTCAACAGATTCACATTGCTACACATAATGGTATTATAATCCAATCCATAAAACTCAGAAATCCTGTAGAACAAACTTTCCTGATAAATTCCTATGGTTCTGGACTTTGAAATCTGTGATAACTTTTCTACGGTTACAAGGCATTTTTCCAGTGAAAAATAATATATGGCCTGTTGCAACCACGGCTGACTATGAACTAGTCAAGAGTTAAGATTTGGAAACATACACATGAGTTTTAATGAGCTTTCATTTCATATAAATGTGCCTGTGCAGCCTCCTCCATGTAT
The DNA here is from genome assembly GCA_013400515.1 of Erpornis zantholeuca. NCBI lineage: Eukaryota > Metazoa > Chordata > Aves > Passeriformes > Timaliidae > Erpornis > Erpornis zantholeuca. The sequence continues at coordinate 87,475 of VZTN01035844.1, read as the reverse complement.
TAGACAGATTGAGTTTATTCTCCATTACACTGCAATCAACAGGGGTCAAGAGTTGTGTTTCCTAAATTTAATTGGTTCTGCTGTTAACTTTAGTTTCCATACATTACAAAGAAATCACAGAGTCCTCACCAGATACAAAAAAGAGTATTATACTTGATTGTGCAATATGGTCAATTATGTGTTACTCTTTTTATAACCACCTGAAGTCAACTGGTTCTACTAGTTTTCTCCTATTAGTTTTAATTGTTTATTATACAGTTAAATAAATGGAGCTTTATGAAGCCATCTACATCACCTTTTTTTTCACAGAGATTTTCTTTGTTTTTTCTTTTCGCTAAAATAGCACATACCTAGCAGAGATCCAACCAGCAAGAGGAAACCTTAAGGTCATTAGCTCCACTCTTCTCCCAAGACATGTATCTTATGAATAGTGAACATACTACACTCATTAATGTATTTTCATATAATAATGTTGTTTCTGAATCAGCACATCAGTACCCCTTTCCCAACATGTTTCTCCAAATTTTACACATGTCCTACGTTTATTCCAATCTCTTCCTTAAAATGCCACAATGAAACTCGTAGGGAAGAGTGATGAGAAGCTGGCCTCTCTGCAAAAGAGGTGCTGTCATGAGTTCTCAGTTATGGGTTATATGGCAAAAAGGATGTTTGTAACTGAATAAACAACATACTTGGAAGGTGCAAACAGCCCTTTTGTTTTCTTCCATACAATACAATTCTGTATCAAGTATATTACATGCAGAGTGATTGCTACACATACTGGATATTTATATATTACTTTTACAGTATTTTTAGAATCTTTTACATAACAACTCCTCTTACAAGGAACTGGATCTTTGTCAAAGAATAGCTCCACTAACAATATTTTATGACAACAAAAGAATTGAGATTGTACTCAAGACTTCACACACCTCTGCTGGCATGAAGAAAAGAAAAAAACTGTAAAGACTCCTAACAGCTTGCACAACAACAAGCCTTCAGCAATGAGAAGATGATGGGAAGAGACTTGTTGATGGACCCCTCATATCCTTCTTCTTCTTGTTATCCATTTTGTAGGGAAACAATTAACAAGGTGTGAGTTCTGTGTGAGTTCTTTACATATGACAAATGACTGTATGTGAACAACCTATTGACTTGATTCCTTTGTACATACGATAGCCAGCAGCACATTAATTGTTTTAGTTCATTTTCAATACACGTCTTAGAACACCTTATGCAAGCTAATCAAACCCCCTCCCCATTCTTTATACATTTTATATACTAACAGAGAAATTTTTGTATGCAATATATTTCATATTTAAAAATTTGTATTCTTATTTTACGAATAAATTGGTTGGTGGGAGGAATTGTTTTATACCACTGACATCATCCCCCAAATCTGTATTTCTACCAATGCCTTTGATTTCAGGAACGTAGATTCTGCAGTGTAGGTTATTGAACTCACTTATAAGTCCAGATCTTTTCTTCCCCATAGCAAACTTGTATTTGCTACCCAAACCAAAAACACCTGCTTACTTCTAGGTGGACATTTCATATTCCACATATACTTCTACCAGTACAGGAAACAGTGAATGCAATCAAGGAATTTGAACTGTTTATTTGTAAATCACAGAAGTAACATCACATTTGACGTGAGACATCAGCTGCACTCATGACCAAACTCTTCCCTTCTGAGTCTGGAGTGCAAATAGATATGACAGTGATTTCTGTTGATGGCAAATCCACGTTTGACACAGTGTTCTAGCCTTAAAATCATGCACCATCCAGTAAATAAGTTGACTTAAGGCTCAAATATTTTGAATATTAGATTTTTTTCCTTAGATTATTTTATTTGTAAATACGTTAGTAACTGTTTGATTCCATTTCTTAAATGGTTGGCCTTGATTGCTAGATTTAAATCAACTATATATCTAAAGATGCTTTTAAAATAAGTTCAATGTATTATAGCATTCTTGTGAATGAAAATGAACAAAAAGCAATGCCAGCATTGATTGTAATTGTGAAGTTATGAAGAAGACTAAGAAAAGAAAAATCAGCTTACCCTGAATTACAGAAACAGTTCCACAGGCCTTGACCATGGCTCCAAAGTAAGCGATTATATACCCGGTTAAAAAGCCGGTAGAGATGTAAATTTTCAATGTCTGGAGCTTTCCAGACATGCTGTAGAACTGCACGGACACTTGTCCTGACTATATCCAAAACCTAGGAAAGAGCATTTCAAGTAACTCAAAGACACATTGCAAAACCGAAACCAGCTGATGGCTGATGCCCTGCACACATACAGACAGAGGTACCAGTACAAATGACTGCACACCTATACATTCCTACAGAGGTCTATGGTTCATTTCTGTACATTCATCAGCTAACTTTTATTATATGTTCTTCCTGTCAATAACATTTTGCAAAGCCAAATCAAAATATTTTATTTTATTACAGAAGACTTCATTTCTACTTTTTCAGTCTGTTCAGTACTAGCTCATTTAAATGACAGAAAGAGTAAACAGAAACAAAATGGACACAATTACAGACTAGAAGCAACTTAATTAACAACCCCAATATGGTATATCTTCTTTTCCCACTCCCTTGTAAAATACCATCTATTTTATAAAGAACTAAAAACTGTCTTTGGTTTAATGTCTGTATAAGCTCAGCGTTACCCAGGATCAAACCATGTTAGTGTACCTGGCACGAGACAGTCCAGTGAAATCAGCAAGTAAGAAAATAATCAGCAAGACGTGTAAAATAGGAAAATTTATAGACACACCATGGATTTATTACATAAAGACTACATTTAAACACAGGAGCATAAAGGCTAAGCTGAATTCAGTATAGTGCTAGACAGCTGCACATCCAACTCATCAGAGTCCTCATGGATACACTTTTGCACATCCCACTGAACTGGGGCATCAAAGGAAAGTGGGATTCATCATGCCTGCTGTTAAATATCTGGGTGTTCTCTTAAGTCAGTCCTCTCTGTTCCCTTCATAATCACTGGAGAAAATCAGGCTCCAGATTGTCTTGGATTCTGTCTATTTAGATACTACCAGTAAGTCTGGGAATAGTTTTGTGACCAAAGTAGTATTTAGGCCCCATATTGGCCATCTGAATAGAAAAACCGTAAGATCTGTCCTACAAAAAAGCCTACAGTGCATGTAACCTATTATCAAAACAGCCAGTTAAATTAATCAAACTTCCTTTAAAGGAAACACCCTCTCTGCCTCTTTTGCATAACAGCATCTTCCAAAAACCAATCAGACTCAAGAGGGTGGTAAACAGATGGAGGTATTTGCTGATTTGGTATAAGATTTTGTAAATTAGAAGGTACGATGTTTTCCTTGGAAACTTTCAGGTATGTGTGACAAACTGATTCACATGGTGAATCGTGGCTCTCAAACAGTGAAAGAGATTTAGTAGAATAGTAAAGTATGCAAGCATGGTGTGGAATTGCAATTTTTAGGTCCTGGATAACAAACTGTTGTTTATAAATAGTCTGACAGTGAAGGAAACAACGTTTAAATAAACAAAATGCTTGGAATAGCACAAGGAAGATGTGTAGTATGCCTAATGGGCAGAAAATCTATAGATACTTAATAATGAAAGCCTTGATGAAATATGTTTTTTTCCATGTTATTTAAATGTTATTTCCCTGTTATTTCCATCATTTTGAAGACCTGGGATTAGTCTGCGTGAACAGGTTTTGCACTAATTCCCTGCGCATGATAATCCAAAGTAAATACAATATTGTCCTCTCTGTTGGTAATCATTAGGAATGCAGGTGACTAACACACTAAAACCCACACCCATGGCCTCCTCCTCCCAAAGAGAGATAGAGTAAGATATTAAAACCTAAATGTGCTGATCTTTTTTAGCGACAGCAGGAGCTAAACCCAGGTTTTGGACTGCCCCATGCCTGCAGAACAGGCCTGGACTTTCACACACTTTCTTAGCAGCATTAGCCTTTTGTCTTCATGCTTCTCAAGCACTTTTCCTTGTGCCTCACCTGTCCAAGGCCTTCCCCCACACACGGCCAGTATCTGTGGTCATACACACCAATCTGAACCACCTGAGTCCCTCAATCACATAAGCATCAGCCACACATTCCTCTGTAATGTTACACTGACTAATAGTATCTCTGTGTGTGAAAAGGAAGAATTCCCCCCTGTACAGACTCCCTCACTCATCCAAAAGACATAAGCTAAGAACAGTGATGCCAACGTAGAGCTTTTTCTTTTACTGTAGTACCTGGAGTTGAAGAAAACTAAGAAATAAACATCTTAGAGCAAGCCACAGGCTGTCAGGTACTCTGGAAAAAGTCTTTCTTGCTGTTTTTACTGTGCTGATATTGCCAATAGGCCAGAGCAGAAAATGTGCCAGTTAATTGTCCTTAATTTGCAATATGGTAAACAAAATCATCCATTTAAGAAAAGAGACAAGGCATTGCACAAGGGCTGGAACTTCATGAATCCTACATCTTCATTTTTCTAAGTAAATTACCCTAGCTTGCCTTCATCTTTCTGTTTAATTTACATCATTTACTTAACAAAACAAATTATCTAGGTGTAACAGAACAAGATGTTATGAAAAGGCATATTCAAAACCCTCTGGTAACCATCAAAACACTTTTAAAGAAATTACATAAAGTGATGCAACATGAAGCAGTCATAACTCCTCCCATACAAAAATCTCTTTCTTGAAAGTCCTAGAGGTTAAATTTCTTTTTAACATGAATTGATTTAATTGGTTTACTCTCAGCTTGCTTCTGAATGTCTCCTGTACCTGCGCTGTAATGACAGAATATTACACACTAAGAATATGAGAGTAAGTTTAATTTTCTACATCACGTTGAATAATTGTTAAGCAAATACAGCTGTCGAGGATAAACATTGTGAAATCTAGTACATTGCCCAGGTATTTTCTTCTTGTATGTTTGAATTTCCCCATAAGTAAGAGTGAAGGGGGCTGAGATTCTGTTTTGTATTTCACAAAGTTGCGAAAGGTACCTTTGAGACAGATTCCTTACTTGCATAAATATTCTACACCTTGCTCACTTCTCCTTCACCCACCTCATTGGAATATAAAACATACTTCTTTCAAATCAACAAAAGACATTTGGCAGTCCTCAGCTGCAATGTCACTGTCAAAGTTAATCCATTTTTATAAACTACCCTTCTAAGAATAACTATCTGATTGCTTGAAGGGATTGAGGTTAAAAGCAGTTTAAAAAAAAGGCAAATCATTTCCAGTGCAAGCAAAGATGAAGGGCTCACCAGTGCTTCAGGAATTATAAGTCTCCAAAAGTTGTAAAAGATGTCCTCACAAGGAGAGCAAAAAGTCCACATTTCTGATTGTGCAGTTTTTGCAAGTAACGACCTAGCACATCAATCCTTATCATCCTGACTTTGTACATGTGCCCTTGGTTTAACATGACTGGCAGTCAAATAAAGGGCAGAACCACCCTCTATTGGAGGCTTTCTGAAATAATGCATAAAGGAGAAAATTCTTTGCTTAGTAGGCCCCCTTTTTTATTCAACATGATCTGTTCTAATACTGTGAGTCAAATTCTCAAACAGCCAAGTGCAGTATCACTACTTCTAATGGAGTTTTAATATGCCTGGTCTGAAACTGCTGACTAGTGTAGCCCTTACAATCAAAACGGCTGAGTGAATACACCTCTAAGAATGTTAGCTAAAACTTAGGTATTTAAGCACTAATCATTTATTTGTTTGCATTTCTTTCAGCAGACTAATTTTTGAGAAATTGATTTTTAAATTATAATCCAGAACAATCATGCTTCTCCAAATATAGAACAAAAAATTTCCTACAAGGGAAGTAATGCATATATATGTTAGTATCAATAGCCAGTATTTTGGCATCTCGAGTCCTGCTAAACATCAGTAGAAACACTGCCATGCATCTGCTTTAGATGACCTTATGGAAATGAAATATGTCACTTACTTTTCGTTGCTTTGCTGGATCCAGTTTTACCAACCAATAGGATGACACTTTTGTTTTATGATCCTTCCAATTATCCATAATCTGTAGTCATTGTAAAACACAAGACAAAAAATACACATGAAAACAACTGAAAGCTGGTCTTTCATTCATGAGCACTCCTAATGCTTAAAAATGTGAGCATCTTAAAGACCACCGTGAGAAGTTTTCTCTAAAAGAAATAGTAAAATATTTGCAAATTTATGTGGGGCAAAATTTGCAAAGATCTGTGTGATGCTGCAGTTCAATCCTACCTTCTCTTCTACCTGATTCTGACAATCATACACTACAAAGCAATTAGAAAATGTTCAACTGACTCAACTCAGATTTTTTGAGAGCAGTAAGTTCAATAATGCATAACTGCTGATCTATTTAAATACTGAGGGGTTTTGCTGCATAAGGGACGTTAGACATACCTAGAAATCATCCTTTCTATTAATAATCATGTATGAACTGCAACACTCTCCTTGCACAAAATCTAAGTGCTACCAAAATAGCTCAAGCTGCGAACATACATTTTTATTCTCATTTTGTTATTTTATCTTTCTGTTCTACTCCAGACCCTCAACAAGTTTTGTCTCACCAGCAACCAGTATACCAGTATTCATTTTCCTCCACAGGAATTATTTCCCATCAGTAATCTGTTAAGGCCAGCCGAGTTTTAAGAGTTCTGCCATAGGAAGGTGCGTGTCGCAGCAGGCTGGCGCCGTGAGGAAGCACCGCCAGATGGAGCACTCCCAGCCCGCGCGCAGAGCTGCGCACGCTCACGGCCGTTAGCGACAACACTAAAGGAAGCATTTTAGTTCTGCGTCTGAGATGTCCAATCTGCCAGTTAGGAATGCTATCTTCCAGCATCACCCACATCAGCTGTCATTACAGAAGAATTCCTTTCCACTCCAATGTAGCTGCAGAGATTACTAGAGACATAATCAACATTCTGAAAGCTCACAGAGCTCAGGACATTTCTGGCCAGATAATAAATCAGATGAACTTTAACACACCATGGACTGTGCTCACTACATCAGAACACGGGTGTTAATTTGAATGCTTTTATTTTTCTTCTAAACTGAGAAGAGAACTTCTGTCTTCATTTTTTTCTTTTCCATCCTGTTAGCTTCTTTGCATTAAATACTTACAAGGTATTCAGATGGCATGTATTTTCTGCTTATATATATTAATTATTGGGTTTTAATGGACTTTTAGTTGGGCGTTGGACATTCACATGTCTTTGATACCAAACTACAAGGTTCAGGACAATGCTGGATGTGAGAAAGTCTAGGTTGGTAGACTACAAGAGCCAAAAAAGCATGTGACTGGTGTTGTTTATGACCCTCAAAGCTCCATTCTGCCTGCAGCTTATCATTCTGATTTCTCTAGTATGCCTGCCTGAGAGCAAGTTGAACAGGTCAGGATCTGCTTTAACAATATCAGATGAAATATGAATTGTTACATTCTTTTTGGCTTACTTAAAAGTTTGAACTTCCTCTACAATGAAAAACTGAATTTTCCTAACCTTCCTGATTATTTCTCATATATTTTATAAGGACATAGGAATGTTTTCAGTGCTGTTCTTTTAAGGTCAGAAAGTATGCAAAGCTCTAAGCTTTCAAAATCTTTTGAGTTATCCCAAGTTCTGGAAGTTTTAGGGCCACAGGAGCTAATGAATCATAGATTGAGCTTTTTACTTTCCTTCATTTCAGTAGCCTAAACAGTGTCTAGACTGTTCTTCTTTCTTATTTATAGATACTTACATCTTCAATAATTAATTCAGATTCTTCATTTGTTTTTCCTGGGAACTTGATTCTCAAGTCATTGATAAGGAGAAGAGTCTCTTTTGTCAAAGCAAGTTCTTGCTCTTTTGTTTTCTGTTGCAGCAAAGACTCGCTCTAAAAGCCAACACGAAGCAGAGGAAAACATTTCAAGTGTGCCATTAAATCACTTTACAAAGATGTTTGCTTGACAAAAAATTTCTAAATAGAGTGACATAAAATATATTATTAAAGTGCATGGATGTATTATCTAATACAGAACTAATATATATCACTTAAATGAATGCATCACCATTACTTAGAGTTGCCAAGAAATCCAAGAAAAACAGTTTAAATATAAGTTTGTTTGAAATAGAATAAACAAACATATATTCCATATTTATGGTGCCTACAATTTAAAGTATAAATTTGAAACTGAGATAACAGACTTTGAATTTAAACTCAACATAATGAAAAATATTATTAGTCATAAAAAAGTATCCCTTCAGTTCCTCACTTCAGCAATTTAACATAAACTGGCAATCTCTCACAAGGCCAAGATTTCAGGAAGCATTACAAAGGACTTTCCTCCTGCTTTAGTCAGTAAGGGGTCTGACAACTTCGAATGTCCTGAGTTTTGTTTAAAATATCAGTGCTTTTTACACCAACACTGTACCCCTACACAACCCCTACAATGCCTGCAGAAGACCATCTACAATGCCTGCAGAAGACCATCTCTGGAGGGCTTGGGGGGTCTTCTATAAATCATGACACACTAGTTAGAAGTGTTTCTGATACTCTTTTTTTACTTTCACTTACTTTTGCATTTTCACATTTGCAAGACCAAGTCAGCTCAATTCTAATGTTTTTCAAGGGTGAAATTCAAAATTTTTAGGCAGTACTAATCTTTGTATCTTGTAACAACTACAATACTAAAGGATATTTTTATTTAAGTGAGTGATAAATATTTTAATGCGCAAAAAAATACTTCGCTATTTGATACGTTAATGTGGCTGAAATAATAAGATAGCGAATATTTTCAAATCCACTTTTGTTTGTAATTCCTATAAGCAAATGTCTGTAATTCTCAACAGTAAGTGATTTATTTTAAATTTTGTTTCCCTCCCTTTAGAACATTTGGATCTCAGCAGACTCCAAAAATGACAGTGTACTGCTCTTTTCTTGCCCAAAGGATAGATAAACCAATACATTATCATGCACAAATGATTTCTTCTTAGTAAGTCACAGTTTATCAATTTTAATGTTATTTTAGCAGTAATATATATTATATTATTTTAGTTGCAAAAATAATTATGAACAGAGTTCCATTCAGAATACAGTGCTAAATTATGAGTAGTTCTTATCTATTCTGTAAGTAATTTTATTCCCATCATTTTTAGGAAGCATGACCTAAGCTCTATCACCCAACGTAATTGTTCTGCACATCAAGATCATTTCTGTGGTGGAGCTTTCTCAATGAAAAAGAGAGTATGCTTTCTTACTAATGTTAATTTAAGCCAGTAGCCCATTTTTAACATCAGATCGTAAGAGACTGCTTTTAATCTTTCAGTAATTTGTATTTGATATAAAGCTAGTGTGAATAGAAAAATCTATATTAGCACTGTCTCATTAAACTCTCATAGTACATCGTGATGATAAAAGGGTACTTTTTAAACTTGAGATAGCTAATGCGATAAAAAATACCTTTAACACGTTGTTGTGAAGACACAATCTTAATGGCTTTCCAATTCTATTAGCTGACTTTAAAGATGGAAAACCATGTTAAGGAGTATTTCACAAGATGTCAGCACACAATTTTAAAAGGATCCTTTTTTCATCATTTAGACAAAGCCTCACAGGCAAAACACACAATGAGCATTCTACTGGCTAAAAATGATGATTAGAGATAGTAAATACTATGAAGCAAGTTAATTAGCATTAGAAAAGGATTTCTCACAATCAAAGCTCACCACAATACAGAGAGGCTGCAAATATGGGTTAAAAGTGCCAATTTGTTCTGCCCCATCTCCGCACAAATTATTTGAGTGATGAAATATATAGGTCAGGCATCAAAGCATGAATGGAAACACTCTGGCACCAGCACGCAGTGCAATCCTGAATGAGGCTGGGGATTGATCCCTGCAAGCATTGCCTAGGGATAAGTGAATATGGGGTCCTTCATACAAACACAAAAGAAGAAATGCCTGGGCTGTGAAGGAGATACCAGAGAGGAAGACAATCTGCTAACAAAATGAAAAAAATATACATGGCTCAGAAGTACACTGTGAAAGTACAACTAATCACACAAATTCTAAACAATTAAAAGGGTTTAATCTGATCTATTAATTATTTGGGCTAGTTGCTCATCTGTCTCAAGGAGAGGGTTCAAAGGAAAGACACTGTATCTACCTTTTAAAAAGAAAATAAAATGGCTTCTGAGTCAGTTACTGCAGTGGCAAATCCTGGAGACCACAAGCACTGCATAAATTTTCAGCTGTTCACTTTGGAAGTAGAGCTCTACTGCAGTGGTGTAGCACATGCAAAATAGGTACAGTAGGTTGAAAATTAATGTCATCTTCTTCTACAATGGACAGCCATACAAAGACTTACTAATGTTTTATTCTGGCACAATGTATTTACCCTTGGACTATATACTGGATTTGAAATCTGGATCTAGTTTTGTTACTGTAAAGATTTTGAAGGTAGGTACAGCCTTATTTCAGAACCAGCAGCCCCCAAACAAATAACAGAAAGTTTTTAAGAGAGGTGAAGAGAGGTAATGACCCTTTGTATCCTCAAAAGCCTATTTAGAGTGAACCCTTCATAAAAACTCTTAAGATTTCCATTTCCACAAAATGTAACTATATGTATTGCTGCAGCAGGAACACTGAACTGGCACTCACCCTATGTCACAGGTCTAGAGATATTATATGCTTGAGCGTCTGTCAAAACAATCTTGAATACAGTACCTCAAGTTTTCTGATGTTGCAAAAATTACTAATGTATGTATTGAGTTTTAGAGAAAAATGGAACACATTTTGAATGCAACTGCTGTGTTAACTCACCCCTGAAGAGTTCATAGTTCCCAAGGTGTGTGTCTGAGAGACTCTGGCTGAAGATGGGCTACGACTTAAAGAGTGAGACCTGCTCGCTAAGGATGTTCGCTGCATTTGGAGAGATGCTTTGGCTGAAATGGGGCGCTGCTCAGCTCCCTGGGACTGCATAGTGAGTACTGATATGGAACGAGGGCAGCTCACGGAACGCCTTATCGGACCTGCGGATGATGTGGGGGACGAATATGATGGAGACTTCACATTTTTATTTGAAGGTTTGCAGTTCATTCTACCTGCAGACAAATTAAATGAATGATGTTATTATTCTCTTAATGCCCATTATTTAGTCTTTGTAACTAACAACACATATGATTGAGGTGTGCACATATGCTGTACTACAATGTATGTTGACTAACAACTATATATGTAGACGTCAGTCATGTCAGATCCCATAATAATACAGAATTTACATACTTATAGGAACATTTATTTCTTCCTCATATTCGGCTTTAATCACACAGACTCCAATCCACTATAACATGCATGAGGTTTATAAAAGAGGGCATGTGCTCTTTAGGTCAAAAAGTATGTGACTTCTGTGTGTGGTTTCCTGACTATAATTCAGTTTTCAGCTAAATAAATGCTGCTGTGAAAAATAAAATTTTAGAAGCAGCACAACACATGTGCAATTACATTATCAAATTCTTTGAGACAACACACCACTAAAACAAAAAATAACATGCTATATCTATTAATTTAGAAAACATTTTAAAGAAACTGAAACAAGCAAACCAGTGCTTAACCCTGAGATAAAAAGATTGATACAGTCTGAAAGACTGAAGAATTTCATATAATTCATCGTCAGTGCCAGACTTCTTGGAAAAGTGATCATTTAATTTACCTGATCGTTCCAAAGATTTGTATTTATTTTCTTCAAGATCATATGAAACTTTTTTCTCTTTTTTTTCATAGTGATCTTCCTTTTCAGTGTCTTCGCCCGATTCTGACACACTGCTCTCGCTATCACAGCTACTGTCACTGCTGTGGATCTTAGGTTTCCTTAAGGAAGGTGCACTTTCTGGCATTGAACACAAGGGCTAAAGAAAAGAAAAAGCAAAAACACACAAGAAATTGAATTGAATCCCAAAGAAACAGCCAACTATCACACTAGATACTTGATCCAGGCTGGTTCAGGCAGGATTTGCATAGCTATAAACCCTACCAAATTAGAAAGGAAGTTTGTCCTACATTTTAGAATAATTCCTTAAATATTTCATTAAATTCACTCCACAGTAATTCTAATCTTTCTCAGATGAAGAGCAGCATAATTGCACTACCAAAATATTGAATTATGGTTTGAAATCACAAATCCATTGATACAGAATACCATTTAAAATCAATTCAGGTTCCTCACTGATATTTGCAATAACTGAAGCTACAGCTTAACAATGATCAACATGAAGTAGAAAAATACATCAGGGAACTTTGGCTGTTTTACTTTTTAAAAGAAAGTGATTAATCCACATCCTGCAGAGAGCAGAAACCAAAGAACACAGCAAGCTGTGCTGGGGGTTCTTGGTGCCTCATATGCCCACGGGATTCAGCGTCATTAGCTAATTCATCCTGTGCTATTACCAAGGATACTGCAAGACAAAAACCAAAAAGGTGGATACAGAGAAACTGATTCAAGAACAGAAACTACAAATGAAAATGTTTCATCTTCCATCTACCATCTGTCAGACACAAAAAATGCAGTATCTTCCATTACATCTGTTCTCCTTAGCAGGCTTATGGGGTCACCTTTTTTTTCCTACACACTTTCTTTCCAGTAGCTCTCAGCTACAAGAATCTATGCTGATGGCCTCATCTACCTAATGGATTGCAATTAAAGCTCAGATTAAAAAAAAAAAAATCATAATTTCTGAACATACTTTGAGTCAAAGTGAAATAGAAGAACTCTTAGAAAGAATTTAAATTTTCCTAATGTCTTAGCATAACGTAACGTACCTAGATTTATTATGAGGGCAACAGGAAAAAGCCCCAAAACCTCCTGTTACTGCAAGATACACTTTATAACAAAATAGATGCTACCTAAACTTCTATTCCAGACGAGAAAGGGAAGGGATTTCTGCCACTGACTAAAAGTATGTTTGTGCAATCCCAAGCTGTTAGACCCGATAAGGAGAAGTTTGAGAAGAATATTGCATTGAGGAGAGCCCTGACAATTGTTGTTACACAAAGAGTATGTTGATATGTATCTGTCTGCCAAGGGGATAAAAATAAGGTGCCTCAACACACATTGCTTTCTTAAAAATAGCTCTCCTAATCATGAAATGATGTGTATGATGGAGATATATTGATCAGACATTCCTGAGGAGTTATACAAGGTATAAAAAACATTTTCAATCACAACTCACAGGGGCTTTAAGGTAGATCTTATTCCACTTATCAAATACTTGTTCCACACACATCCTACAGTAAACAATATCAATTAAAAAAGAAGAATAAAAAGAAAGCTCAAAGAAATTACAAAAAGCAATAATGACAAATAATAACTAGATCTGGGTATAAACTGACATCTTAAAGTAAGAGCTCTCTGATTGCTTAGCAAGTCTAATCACCTTGAATTTCTTCTTATGCTAAACCAATTTTTCTGCGATTAAACTAATCTGATCTTGTACCAAAAGAATTAAAATTAAAATTAATTCTCATTTTCTCGACAATATCTGTTATTTTAATTCCTTAGTCTGTCGTCCTGCACAGACGGGTAACCCTGACAGTGTGTAGGTGTCAGGAGCCCTCTAGAGGCTACAAATAAACCAGACATTTCCATTGCATTTCTCCATCTACAGAAAACTCAGTTATATTTTAAGTGCAGGAAAAAATGCCTTCATTCTGTACAATTCTTGATTTCTTTTTTCCTACACTGAGTTCCTAATCATGTCCAAATAAAAATAAGGCTGAAATTCCTAGCAAATGTGGAATAGCTGTTACATGCAAAGCCTATTTCTACATACACAGCCCTGTATCTTTCCTTTGTACAGATATGTATGTGTAAATGTAGATGTTTATATATGTTTCTATGTATAGAGGAGGATGAGGAGGAAAACACCTCTCTCTCCTAACTATTCCAGTTGTTTTGTCAGTTTTCTGAGTCCTGACTGGGGTTTTTTCCCAAGGAAGAGTGCAACCCAAGGCAGTGCATCAGACCTCCTAAGAGTAGCTTCTGTCAGCAGGGCAGTGACTGAATTTTAAGAGGGGACAGACTTCAGGACCTTCTCAAAAAACTTTTCGTGTTGGGTTACATGACAAGAAAAGTACCAGTCATGTGGATGAGTTTTTTTCTTTTAGATCCTGCATATGTTACTATTTTCCAACATGTATGCAAACAGTTCTGTATTTATAGGAATTTATAGTTACAAGATGGGCTTTACAGCTGGATTATTCTCCTACCTGACAGACTGACAGCAGCAAGTTCTATCACCTGCCTTACTCACCAGATTTCTATATAGATATTAATTAAATTAATTAAATCCATATGATTGGCCATATGCACCTTAACCCTCACAGAAAAGAGGTGATGCTCTTTTGGTAAAAGATAGAACGACCACCTGCATGGGCACCTGTATTTCAACGAGAGCACACGGGACATTATGCAAACAGGGAAATCTCTGGTTACATGGCTTCACCATAGGCAAGGTTTAAATGATTGAGAAATGTATCAGGACCATAAAACGGATGCAGGAATAGGAATCCTGCATAGCATGAAGTGTGCACAGTGCAGGGAAAAGAAATAGCCTTCCTGGATAAGCTAGTTTTATTGTTTTCTGTTTTGATTTCATAAATTTTAGGGGAAAAAAAAAAGAAAGAAATTTTGGTCATAAGCAATTTTTTCTTTCTGCTGTAAGTGCAAATAATATTGTATCAGTAAAGCAGCTGTAAGCTACACAATCCATTTGCCTGCTATAAAAGAGGACCATGGCATACAGTCTTATTCATATATTAATCAAAATTCATCTTGAAACTAATTGAGAGAGATTTCTCAATTTGGGCTTATTAATGTTTAATTAAATGTTACAGCCTCCAGCCTGGGAATGCCTTGTGAGCAAGGAGCGTACAGGTAGAATAGACCAAGGCAGTGTGCATACAGGCAACCAGATAGATGTTCTCTGAGGGTTGCTGGGAAAAGACAGGCTTCTGGAAAAATGGAAAAATGATATATTAAACTTAAATTAACTGACCCCATGTTAAAGAACTGAAAACAAAATTTCAAGGAAAAGAATCCCTGTAAGAATGTGGACTGAGTGTACTGCTAGGGTGGACTGGGGCTTTTTTTCTTGTTTAAATGAATCCACCGCTGTTAAAGCACAAGCTCACAAAATCCCCATATTTGTAATGAGGTCCCTGCAAATCTATCTTAATACCAGATTGGGCATGTAGATCCTCTTTCCAGAATGCAGCCTGTAATAAGATGTAGCTCTTTGGATTCTTGCACATATCTAAAGTACCTCTTCAAGCTCAGAACAATTGTCAGCATTCATTTTGTACAGAAATCCACAGATTTGTACACCATGTCATCAGAAACATAAAAAGCTCTAAAAAAATTTACATGCATCCATAAACAAATCCATCAGAGCTCAGAACATAGATGTAGGCTCTTCTAAGCAGACTTGACCTAAAATGTTTACAGGATATAAAAAACGTACTTATTCTAGCCAAGCCCAAACAATTTATCTTTACTGGCTTAGAGATATGCAGTTTATTTAAGGCAAAGACTCACATGAACTATGCACACAAGCAGAAAGCATTAAGCTAAAAATAATATACATTGACATTAAAAGCAGATTTTGGATGCAAGACGGGTTCCAAGATATACTGTACAACCCTCTTAACAAGGGAGCAAGCTACAGATACATCAAAATTAAAATTAATTCTTTGACCTTCCATAGTGCCTTTTATCCCATGATCTCAAAAATCCTAATTTTGGCACAAATCAATTAAAGATGAAAGCATTCTGTTGAGATCCACTATTGATATAAAAACCCTTTCGCACACTGAAATCAATCAATCTCTCATACAACAGCTGTTGCCATGCATGGCAATTCTTCAAAATGGTTTAGAGAGGGAAAGAAGGATCTCATATCCCCTTGAAAATTTAATGGGCTTTAGTTGGACAAACAGTAGTGATGCTTCTATACATGCTTTAAAAAAATAAAAAGTTAATGGCAGTCTGAGAAAGAAAACTTCCAGCAGGATCAGCTAAGCGAATTCCCCACTTAAAATTCTCAGAGTACCTGTTTACAGAGTGAAATAAAAAATTGGTATCTAAAAGTCAAATACCTTAGATCCTCGCTGTCTGGTGCATTTTCCCATTAGCTTTTCATCATCTATTTCACACTGCTCCAAAAGATCCAAAATGTCCTCCTCCTAGAAATGGGAATTTCATTACTATTAATTCAAAGTAGGACATACCCTGTCCTTCCAAAATTCACGCAGAAAGTGGTAGAAGTTTGAAATTACTCTGATTACTAATTCCTGAAATAAGACTATTAATTCCTCCGCAGGAGGAAATAGAAATATTTCTTCTCATGCATGCATCTCTCCTTGCAAGCAACATCAAATTGAGGGTTAAAATCAAGCCTTAACATTTATTAAAAATAGAAGTCTGAACAAAGTATTGAACAAAGATTCCTGTAAAACTGCTGGATGATGCCAACTACAAAGATGCAAAATTATTTCTCAGATTTCATATTACATCATGTTAGCCGGTTATTAATATAGCTGTTTTCCTACTGTGTCTGACTAAATAAGTAGGCAATCAGGTAGAGTTTTTGGATGCCTTAAATCTTAAAACTAATGGAGCTGGTTTTAGGATATCTCTTGGTCCAGTCCATACAAGTAGATGAATAGGCTGGGAACATTACTGGAGGAAGAAGGAGGCAATTACCAGCTCAAAAACAGTTTCTGCCAACCTCTGGTTTGGCCAGGGGTAAGGCTGAGGATCAGGGATATGATAAAGTAGCTTAAAGCCATCTAGCCTGTCTCCACCCTGTGTCCACTGCACTTCATCCAGATCCAAGGATCTAGCCCACAAGCTGCACAAAGAATAATAATAAGATCATGGAACATTATCAAATGCTATTTATTAGCCAACATACATGATTATAGTGAAGCTAAATCACAAGGTCATGAATTCAAAGATAAGTCACTCCTAAATCCAATACTTGGTGTATGTCAGTACCTTCATTCTTTTTAAAGGGTTATTCATTTCCCTCTGAAGTGAAGCAGCTCTTCCAGCAAGAAACGTCTGAAAAGCAGTGGCTAGTAAACT
The DNA here is from genome assembly GCA_013400515.1 of Erpornis zantholeuca. Lineage (NCBI taxonomy): Eukaryota > Metazoa > Chordata > Aves > Passeriformes > Timaliidae > Erpornis > Erpornis zantholeuca. Next base: position 70,331 of record VZTN01035844.1, on the reverse strand, counting down.
CTCATATTTTTCAAGTAATGTCTTATCATCAGGAGGGTAAATTCGCCTGAAATAGGAAGAAGAGTTGAGGATAGAAGCTGAGCTATTCATCACACAAAAGTAACATCACTAATACACAGTCTCTTCTTTAACGCATACTCATCCCATCTATAATAATTATACAATATCATATCATATACCATATACTCTGAATATTGCTCTCTAAATCTAATTTTAATTCAGTGAACACATTCATGCTTAAACCAGCAATTAGCCAGTCAAAAGAAATACCATGTAGGTCATTCCAGAGGAATACTAAAACCCAGTTTTGCAGTGCTCAGAAGTTTCAGTGGGTGTGAGTGATATATGCAGGTATGAATGATTCATGAAATATTAACAAATATTGTATGTCAAATTCAGAGCCACAAGATAATTTTTATTAGCAATGAAGGGACACAAAACAATTTTTATTAGCAATCAAAGGACACAAAACAGTGAAAATCTGAACAATCGCTTTGATCTCATGTATAGGATATGAATTAAAGATTGAGTATGTACTGCACTTGAATGCTAAATCCTCCAAAAAATTAACAGGAAGAAATAGGTGCTATAACAAAGAAAAAAAATCAGGTACATGGATATATAGGGTGACTAATTTTCCATTTGAGCAGCTATGCCATTATTCTCTAAAATCACGGGTAAGGAGATTATGACAATATCAGGAGTAGGACTTGGTGATTTATTCATGTTCATCAAGCAACAATGGGCTTTGAAGAAAACCACTTCAATATATCTGTCATGAATGCCTGAAACACAGCCAGAAATTATGAAGATGGAAGACTAATTTGTAATGTATTGTAAGGAGTAATCCATAAGTTAATTTTGTCTGCACTGTGCAAAGCATGGGCACCATTTATATAGTGCATGACATTATGTGACTTTCAGGTATTTGTGAGTCTTTTCTGAACTTTTTACAAGGTTCTTTTCTTTCTCATTCTTCCTTTTCAGACTTTTTCTCCTTGAAAAGGTATCTATCATGAGGATTTTGTTGCAATTAAAAAAAAGATGATTTGACACCATTAGACTCCAGGCAGTTCTAGAACAAAATGAAGATGGTTCCAGTTTGCGTTAAACACCTAAAGGAGATTTAGGTTCTTATTTCACTTCAGTCAACACCTTTTAATAGTGTTGATTCTACTGCAGAAAAAGTGCCATAGAATAATGCTTTAAAGAAAGGGTAATATTCTTAATATATTTAGAAATAGACTGCAGCTAAAGGCCATTTCAAAGCCATGTACATCCTTTCCAGTTCCTCACGTTTTCACAAGAGCTGGAAAGTGTGGCTCTTACTTTGGCTGCCCCAAGATTCCTACTGGAGCCTGCTGTGCTTGTCTGCAGACAGACATGGACTAAGCCAATTGCTGACCTGATATCCACGGATTAAATCCCAGCCTACTGAGTTTGACTCAAGTTTCTCTGGATTTTTATTCAGAGTGCAATATTAATCCATTAAGCCATACTAGCATCCAAAATTTCCATGATTCTATGTCAATGCCTGACACAAGCTAGTCCTGCTCTATAGAGGAATATCACATGGAGAAAATACTGCATAACATTCTGACAAAATTCCTCTTCTTTTCTACCCAAAATTACTTTGCTTTTCCAGTTCTGCTGATCCTTCAGCCTTTTCTCAAACACATGGTAATAAGAAAACACAAAGCTGTTCTGCCTTTTTACAAGTGCAGATTCCTCATGAAGTGACACTACTTTTTTCCTGAGGAAAAAAATATTTTTGTGTTTTTACTGATTTACATAAACCCAAAAGCTAAATTAAGAGAACATGTGGCTTGTTTTCAGTCAAGAACTGAATAAGCAACTTAAAATGTGATCAGTGAATAAGCTAGACTCTTAAGTTAGCAAAAAAAAAATGTGCTAAAGCATCATGGTACTTCTCTTTCTTACAGTAGCATGAAAATAATCACTTTATCACTTTGCTGTACATCTAGATAGTTTTTTTACTTACTAGTTCACACTTCAAGGAAATATGTAATTAAAAGTTAGAAACAAAGAAAGACTCTTTATAAGCAAAATGTTAAGTCATGAAAAATGAGAATTTCATAGAAACATCTATCTGTTCAAATGAGAACTTTACTAGGCATTACAGAACAACAAAAAAAGGCAGCAATGAAGAACAGTAATAAAAGCATTCTGACCAGCTCACAATAAAATATGTGAGCTCAGACCTCTCACATGCTGGATGAATGCTATAAAGAGTGAGCAAATATTCCCATCATCTCTTCCTACCCACCAAACAAAATTTTTGTTTTCTGGCCAATGCCTGTTGTAACCCACAATGTAAAGCTCTCTTTTGAACATATTTTACCAAGGAACCTGATGGTTCTTACATTTTGGCCTACCAGAGTCCAAAATCAAAGTGCAAAAAATACAAATAAAGTATTTCAAATGTCACTCTATTCAAAATGATGGAAGTACCAATAAAGCTTCTGAATTTTTGGGAAGCCTCAGAGATTCAATTATGCTATTCAAATATGCTATTTTTACAGGGAATAAATCATCATATTGCACCCCCTGCCCCCAAGATAAGAATGATCACATGTGATTAGAGACCAGGTCCATAACAACAGGCATAATTTTTGGTACACTGAATGTGAACAATCATGTCTTTCAAGCAAATATCTTGCACAAACAATAGGGTGACTGATGTCATATAAATTCCTAAGAGCATGGAAAAAATTGGAATCAAGAAACGAATTGTCTGAAAAAAAAACCCTGATGTACACGTATATATTTTCTATAAATGCCTACACATTTTTGGCAGAAAATTTTTATCTACCACAAATACTTGTTTCCACCGTTCCTAAAGAATACACTGGATACTTCCTACTAATACTGATGCCTTAAATGGCTACTAGAAACAGAGACTAGAGAGGAATAAGGGAATAAAGGAGATATTTATTTGAAAGGCCTTTGAAGGTCTGGGGGTCTGGAGGCTCATGCCTCAGTGGTTCTCAAGATGGGCAACAGGACCCAAGTTCTTCACACTTTTATAGGTTTGGTCCATTTGCATATCAGCATAAATTCACCAATTAAAAACTTTAGCTAATGATGTCATTTCCCCAAGCCTGTGCCCCTTCCCCAGGACAAAGGTTTACACTTCCAGGCCTAGGACAGTCTGGGTGTCCTAGGAGAGTGAGTTGGAGAAGCTTTGTTATGTCTGTCTTAGCACAGGAGAGCAGTACCTAATGAGCTACAGGGGACTTCAGAGTTACACCAGGCAGTATGGGATTTGAAAAAATATAAAAGTTAAAACCTAAGGCATCAATACAGTCAAAAACATTCACCTGTAGTTCCCCATGTGTCTATTTTCATGCTCCTCTTTGGAAATCTGTTTACGTACTTGTGCAAGTCTTTCCTTCTACAAATCAAGAAAGTAAGACAATTAAAACAAAAGAGAGTATAACCCTTGAGCAAGAAACGGCACTTTCTTTCCATTCCTACCAGTTCTTGTTTTCTCCTTTCTAGTGTGTGGCGCTGCTTCTCCCAGTCTGAGGAACCTGGCAACAGTTTTTTCACTGTCCCTTGGCCATACAGTCTTTTTTGAGCCTCAGCCTTCTGTTGGGCTAAATTTTTTCTTTTATCACTTGTCCTGAAACACAGACAATATTAAGAAATGTCAATTCAATACAGCTGAAATGAGATTCACTTTCATATCAACTACATCATCTGTATTTTCCAGTCAGTAATGTGTTTATCATGTAAAATCAGAATTGAAACATTCATTAAGGTTTTTTTTAATATTAACTTTCATGGCTACAATATTTTCACACTTTGAAGGAGACTGTATTGACTCTGTGCTATAATTTAATGTACACACATGGTTGTATCTATTTTCCTGAGGTGTAGATTTTTTTCAACATATCTCAGCTACAAAGGTTTGCTATAGAGGGGTATGACTTTTGAGTGAATGTGACACTATCACTCAAGCAAAGTTCCTTTGTGGCCACATACCCATGACTGCATACATATGCCAACTTTGAGATGTGTTTCAAAAATTTAAAGGAAGTACAAAAATTACTATTACCATTCACTTTTTGCAAGCACATATGCACAAAGAAAAATTCAATTTAGGTTAATTTCTACAGCAAAACTGACAGCAAGGAAAACGTTTACATTTGGAAAATATCAAGGTGGAAAAAAGGTTTTTTCATTTTCTCTGAGTCCAATTCAAATTAAAAAAAAAAAAAATCAAAGCAAAAGAAATAGAAGCGGACTAAATAAGAGGACAAGGTACCGTATGTTGAGAAGCTTTAATGCATTTAGCAGAACACCTTTTTTTACATCATAGTCTATTTTTTGATCTGTTCCAAAGCTTGGGGCACGATTAATCTGAAAAAAAAAGAGATAGAAGGCTCAGGAATGTTCAGGTTCACTGGGAACACACCTATTGTAACAGGCTTTGTAGAAATGACTCTTTCAAATACAGCAGAGATTAAGTGAATACATGTTGAGAAGCTTTTTTTTTCTTTTCTTTTTTTTTTTAATAGAGTATTGAGTATCAGAGATACTGGGAGCTGGGAAATGTACCCTTTCAGTCACCATGTTATCCAGACATTTACAGTGAACAACATGCAAGTCCTGGTGCTGTAAATCCAGTCTAATCATCCAGTCTAATCTACTCTTGGTTGCTGCCACCAGAAAATTTACCACACAAAGTGCTGTTAAACACATTCTAACAGATGATGTGCCATATTATGGTGGTCCAGCACAGAAAGAGTTAAATTCTTTCCCAGTTTCCAGTCTGAAAGCAACTTTAAAAACTACTCTAAAAAGTAACAACTATACAAGGGCAGAAAGAAGCTCTAATCCAAGGTCTTCTTAAGCATATTTAAATAACTTTTCAGATACACTTGACAGCAACACGTAGAGATCTAAGTTATTAAATCAGTACATAGTGTGAAAACATAAGATAATTAACAGTCTCAAACAAAAAGCTTATATGCTAAGTACAAGATCAAAAATGGTACCATAAACATAGACAAATGGGGAAAATGCAACTGGGAATTTGAGAGTGAGACTAAATCACACAGTTAACAGCCAAAAGTCTCAACCAGCCATCCTATAACCCTTACAAGTTTTGGAGTCCCTGCAGAACCTGCAGACCTGAGTCTTCAGGAGGATTTGAGGAGGAATAATGATTTATTCTAGGAACTCCTTCCAGGCTGGTATAAAAATTTATAATTAAGCAATGGGTGCTAATGACAGGCAGGAATCTCACCTTGATAGTGAATGAGCAGTGCTGGTTACAGAAAGGACAGATAGAAAAAGGGCTTCAGAAGTGAAAACTTGTGCCCCACACAAATCAGAAGTGGGATACAGTTTGCATGTCCAAAGCAGAGGGCAAAAGCAGTCAATTTTGTTTTAGCACTCTAAACAGCTTAGAGCACCTTAGAGCCCCTGCAGCTGTGGGCCAGACCTATCGTGGCTGGTATGCCACCCAATGTCCTGTAGCTGAGTCCCAGCTTCCCCACCACTTAGGCTCAGAACTGACAGGCGCCTTTCGGCTTTGGGAATCAGCTCGTTTGCTGCTTTTGCAGAGAGACTGGCAGCGTGAGCAGTGATATCTGATGTTGAAAGAAAAATAATGAAAATTCAGCAGAAATAGTCAAAAGATTCATACATATTCTTTTCTGGAAAACTTTCATCCAAATATTTACTCGACAAACCTCTTTAGACTGACCTGTTCACCTGCTATCATACCACAAAGAAGATGAGAAATATGGTTGCAGACTAATCTGTAAGACTGTGGCATTGTAATCTCAGTAACATACTAGTGATATGCTACAATAGGTATTCACAATAACTGGTTACCAAATCACTGTCTGTGCATCTGTCAGCCAAGAGGTGGTTACTTAGAGTTCAGTGACCCAAGAACCAGGACATGCACAACTGGGTTGTGTTAATATAACATCAGTAATTTTATCAGCAAGGCACATCTTGAAGATTGTTGACAAAAACAGGATTGTATTTGGGACCCCAAAAGGACAAGCAAATGATGATTGCAAAAGCCTTGAAAATCCAGACACTGATGTCAATGTGCCACATTGTGTTCACTACAGGAATGCAGCCTTGTAAACTAGATAATACTGAGTCTAGAGGTAACAAAGAGAGCACAAGGCACAATTCCAGGAGATGTAAAAGACTTGTGGTAAAACTTGGAGACAGTATGGAATTTCTGTCCAGTAAATGAACCGTCAGTAAGTGGATGGTGGCAGCAAAAATAGAAAAATAACCCAAAGTGAAACTAAGAGCAAAGAAGAAAAAAACTTCAACACCAAGAGTGTGTTCTTCCTGGTGAAGAACATAAGAAACTGAAAACTTGGTATCACCACCCACCCATCTCATTTTGAAGATGTAGACTTCTCCTATCCCATGCTGGCCATTGGACCTCCAGAGGTATAGACAGGGCAAGCATAACACAAGAGAAACAAGTAGATGCCAGAAAGTTTGTGTATGTGAACTTTAACTACTTCATTAATAGGAATTGGCAATAATTGCTTGGTTTAAGATGTTCACATTCATTTCACCCAGATTGATAACAAAGTTTTGAACAGATTTTGCGAGCTCAATGACACTAAATGACAAATAGCTGAATGTGTATGTAAGGTTTCTTTTGCCTTGTCCACATATATTACAAGGGAAGTAAGGTATCCCACACTTGAGGCAGTTATTAAAATGTATGTGATCTTTTTCTCCACTCATCCCAAGAAAACTTACAAAGCTGGATATAATGAGGGCAAACAAGTCTGAAGTTCATCCAAGGACTTCAAGTGTATGATTTTTCCTTTTATGTAAAATAAACTAACTTGGAAATTTTGGTCAAAAAGAGTAAAACTGGATTTCCTGGGAATTGAAGGGAGATCTAGGTTGTTGTTTTTACTCAGAAAAGATGCAGGAGGCTACTCAGGAGGCTGTACAGATCCTTGCCAGAAACATTTGGTGCCACAAGATGGCAATCACACATTTCCCACAGCCCTCACTATGGTAGAAGGTTCCGGAAGTTCAGTAGCATCAAGGAGCCTGGGAGCTACAATGCATCAAGGCAATATAAACAAAAGTCAACTCAGGAAAGCAGTCATTATAATATGTTGCACAATTTATTTCTTTTAATAGTTTATTAAGCTATCTTTATAACAGAAAAGCTACATGAGGCATGGAAACATTAAACTAATCATCCTAATCCTATTTTGGCAATTTTCCCATAACACTGGGAACATTCAGGGCCTTGTGATTAGGACTTGTTACCAGTGGTAGAAAGAATGATTCACTCCCCTAAGGGGGTTTTGGCAAGAGGATAATGGTGGAAAGAGATAAGAGCGGAAATCTGTGGAAGAAGCCAGAAGTGTTTTAGAAAAAAGGAATTATCTATATATATGCATATATATACACAGAGTATATATATATATTATGTATAGTCTATGTATACATACAATGCATGTTTGACCTTTATTACACTAAACAGAGCATACATACAGTGTGCATACATATACATACTCCATTGAAAGTGCTGCAAAAAAAGCATGAACAAGCAATATAAAAAGTAGTAAAAGAGTATACAAAATGAGTAAGTTTCACAGTTTGAAATTTCTGTTAGTTTGGGTAAGTGTCTGGCAAAATAAATTGAAGGATACATGTATTACCAAAAGCAGAAAAAGAAATACTTTGACTTGTGCTTTTTAAAAAAAATAATAACCAGGTACACATTTCCAAGTCCTGAAGTATTCCAGCAACTCAAAATACCTGAGGAGCATTTACTACTTTACTCCCTCATGAACAAGGAGTCTGGGATAGTATGATTCTCCTCCAAGACCCAGAAGTGGTGAATCTAAATCTCCATACCTCATGGAAACATCAGAGACAGCGAGGAGTCCTTCAGAATGGACTCCCTATACAGGCTGACTCACCACCTCTCATAGAATTGGTCTGTCAGCATTTGCTACAAGGCTGAATAAAATGTTACACAGACCAGCTTCAGTCTACACTTAAATAACTACATACAGTCATATGCAAGCTTCAGACAACCTATAGATGATAATCTGGAAGTGCAGCGCTAAATCAAAGGGACAGCAAGCTTCACTGGGCAAAAACAGAAGATGTTGATGTAGTACAGACTAAGTTCATGTCATGTGCTGCTTTTGGCGAGAACATCAAAGCCACCAAATATGCAATGTCTGCATGGCAACAGTGGAGGAATTTTATTTTTCTAATTAAAATTATAATGAACCCCCAAGAGAAATAAGCACAACAAAACAACTGTTGACAGTATTAATGGCCTGCAAATGAGGTTATAATTCAGTAAATTAATTGTGTACATTTTGTTCATCAGTAGCCAAATCATATTCATGACTTGCTATCAATAGACAGATTTTGAATACATTTTACTTTTCTCCCCAAGCTGCAAAGCCTCCCAAAGAGTTAACAATATGAAATAAGACTATCTGAAAAAAGACAAGTGAACTTCACCTATAAGTTATTAATAGGGCAATATGAGAGAAACAGCAGACAAACCTCAAACATTCCTGGTTGAAAATGTGTGAGCACCACTTAAGAATAACTGTACCACTAATAAACATATCAGAAGACAAACATTTAATCCAGTACTTTCATGCCAATTGTTTGCAGCATTTCATGTACATCAAATTAGTTTCCTCTGTTTATGGGGGTGCTTTTAAAAAGCACAGCAGAAAAAAAACCACATATCCCCAAAACTGAGATGATTCAAAAAAGTTGCCAGGGCCACATTACATAGCCATACTTCTGAAGGAAATCTATGTAGCATCCGGTTGCTATAATCAACTCCATTGTATCCTCCAGCTGCAATAACACCTAAATTAACATTGCATTTCCTATTAAAACTCAAAAATATCTGAAATGCAACATTGGTCCAGGAAACAATTACATTTTTTCAGTATCAAAAATCACTGCAAGGTGATTGCTGCACTTCTGTATGGATGCTGCAGAAAAGCACCATTTATGTACTCTACAACAGTGCACAGATTTTCTTTGCAAATTTTCTTAGAGAGATATGGCTTCAGCTGGGGCTTAGTCAACTTTACCCCTAAGTTTACCTCTAGAAGCCATGGCTTTAGTTTTCTGTCCAGCAGAATATCAAATCCCAGGACTTCAAAGCAGACACTGTCACTTCCTGGTGCTTGCCCCGGCCTGCACATGCGGTAAGCATGAAGAACATGTGGCTCTGCAACTATCAGAGTCTTCACCACCAGCTCCTGCGGGGATTTTTTCCAGAAAAATTCATCAGGAGACAAGAACCCAGCATATACTGAACTACAGTGTTTCATGCTTTAATATTTTAAATTTAATTTACATCTCTACTAGAAAAAAAGATTTAAAATAGCAAATAAATAGTCTATAATAAATAAACTATTACTATGTAGTAACTTATATAACTTTATACAGTTCTAGACTATATTGTTCCACTTTCCATGATACATACAAACTTTGAGACATGCACTAAGTTAAATAATAAAAGCAAATTGGTAACATTGGTATAGCCAATCTTCATCCATTTCATTTTGCAGTATAATTTTTGATAAGTGTTCTCAGAATCACAAGCAGCTTTAAGCTCTAACAAGCTTAAGCCTATTCCTCATCTAAAGACACCTGTAACACAACCACTTCAATAATGCTTAAGTACATAGATATTTGCAATACTGACTACAATTTTGCAAATATTCACACATAAAATTCCCTTTATACTCTAGAATAAAGTCTCCAAGAATTTAAATGGCATGATTCCTTTGTACCATATTGCTTACAGTGAATAACTGTTTGAAAGGACTTTTGATCCTCAGAAAAATGTTAACATTAAATTTGTAATCACTCTGTGATTACAGTCTTTTTAAAAATATAATAATCATTTATAGTATGTCTTTTGTGACATCCATCGCTGAGAATTTGGATTAATAAAGTTTCAAAAATCATTCTGAATTGCAGTAAAGCAGATGGCAAAAGCAATTAATTTTCTAAAATTATGCAACATAAAGAAAAGTGCTTTAATCTATCTTACTGAAATATCATTCCAGAATTTGGAGACATCAAGATTATTTGTTTCTAGAAACTCAGTAAACCATTTTATGGAGCGTTTGCTTCCTTTGTCTTCTGTTTCATCCCGTTCAAAGTGTTCATTATGTTTATTGACAGAGTAGTTAGTCAGATGCATATACAATTGACTCTAAAAAAAGGAAGAAATGACATTTAAAAACCTTAAATACAATTCTAAAATAGTCAATTCAAAATCATGTAAAGAAAATTTACATTAAATCAATAATGGTGTAATCAAACAGTTCATATTTGCAAATACACTACATGCAGATTTAGTGTTTCCAATTCTGGGAAATTTCATTACTGAGTGTTTTGTCTCCTTCTTACAACAAAACCTGGGCTTCTACTTAAGCCAGTTGCTGTCAACTGATCTACCACTCCACATCTTGTTAGATGATATAAGATACCTGCCATTTTTATAGGTCTGTATGTAAACAACTACCTAAAAAAGTAAAGAGCAATTATTTTAACTTAGAGAATGATTACATTCCACAAGAAGCAAACAATAAAGATGGTATTTTGAAGTGCTACTTTAAAAGTGCTAAAAACCACTACGGCATCTGCTTCATAGACAATCCCACATTTCAGTTTTCACTGTAGCTTATTTATGAGAAGTGTTCTCATGATAGTGATACTTTAAAATATATTTTACATATAAACTCATCTGTCATGCTGATATCTGCCAAAATTGCTCATTTTTAACTGGCTGGTAGCCATACATCAGAGGGAGGTAAATTTCAAGACATACATTACATAAATGACTGAATGCTACAGTTCCTTTATGGAGCAAAATGTCACCAGCAATAGACTCATGTTATCAGTTGAATACAAGGAAAGCATTCCTTTTCCAAGACCAATTTATAAATCATGATCTGTACATTTACAGTATCTCCCAGTACAGATACTAATTCAGCCTTTCACTTACACTAATGCCTGTCCTCATCACAGTGACAGTTCTCTGTCATCTTTGATTACATACATGAGAGTAGATGATATTCTGAGGTGACCATAAGCCTTCTGTTGCAATTCATCTTTGATAGCTAACACAAGCCTTCTGCTGTCATTTATCTCACTACACTTCCTTATCTTTAAAAAACTTAATGAAATTACCAAAACTAATCCATTTAATTGCAAGCTAGTTAACGGTAACACTAGAAGCAATGAATTTCTCCCATGACTTCATTACTCCATTAAGAATCAATCTGAAATCTATTGGTTTGAGTCATCTTTCCATGAAATTCAAATTATTTCAGACAAAAATAATAATTTTTTAAGCTACAAAAAAAAAAAGAAAAAAGAAAATAAATAAATATA
>VZTN01035844.1:29197-50829 GCA_013400515.1 Erpornis zantholeuca | reverse complement strand
TTCCTCAGAACCCAGTTATTCCACTAGAGCGAGGAGAATTTGTAATTAGACAAATGAGCCTCACTGACTAATTTCCTATATAAACAGTAAGATGTTTCACACTTTTTAAATTTGATATACACAAAAATATAGCCATTAATTATTTTAAAGAAATACTATCACAGAATTGGTTAGGTTGGAAGGGACCTCAGTGGGTCATCTGGTCCAAGCTCCCAGCTGAAGCAGGGTTATCCTAGAGCACATTGCACAGGATAGTCCAGATGCACTGTCCAGCCATATACAGTTATTTTTTCTGTTCTACCATTATGAATATATACCTGGGTGTATTATGTATTAGGTTTGTTGTACAATAATTCAAGACTCACCTACATTCTGCAATGTGTAGACAGAGAAGTGAACCTACATAATATTCCACTGAAGTCAATTGGAGAAATAAAGTAGCCCACTCCAAATACTACAGATCCAGAACAAAAGCGAAAGTTATTACAGAACTTTGGAAATTACTCTTGATCCTCTCATCGTTTCATAGTAAAAATAAACAAGCCTCACAAGCAATAGTTTTGTATATTATAGCATTAAATACTACAGCTGGAAAACCTCTTAATATTAAAAGAAATATTACTTAGTCATGTTTCTTGCCAGAAAATCCTTTCTGCATATCTCTCCCATTCCTGGAAAATGGTTGATTCTCTGAGGAAGTAGAAAAAAAAATTGATTGAAATTTTTTAGTTTTTCTGGCATACCTAATACAATCATTTAAAACATTCAAGTGTATGCTCAAGCAAATATAATTAATGCTACATCTAAATTATTTAAGATAATATCTTACACTATACTACATATTCTTAGCAATACTAAAGATGCTGTGAGATGTATTCTCTTCCATCAGTATAAGTGCCCACTGACTTAATTTCATACATGAGACTATCACACTTTTATTTAAAAAGCTATCTGGAAACAAAGAATGCAAACAAAAGGTAATTGTAAAATACCAAAATATTTATTCACACAACTGTGGAGAGAGCTCTGGTTGTTAACTTAATGCTTAAAAGCTTATGAGAAACTTATAAATGATGTTTTGCATCTTCTTTTAAACTGATCATTCACAATACTCAACTGGCAGAAAAAAGCATAAAAGAACAGCCCCAAGTATTTACACACCAGATTCCAGTGGTATGAACAAATAACTCTGGGAAAGAGAACAGGATTTAAAGCTATGCAGTGGTACAGCTTAAATGCAGCCTGGTTGGTTGAGGTTTGTGTGGGGCTTTTTTCCCCCCGACACAAAAGGAACTGAGAAGTTACTGAGAATTACTGAACATTTCAGAGTGAAGCAGTTTACTGAAATATGTCAAAAATCTTAACCACCACTGTACCTGATAGTTCTGCAGTTCAGCAATCTTCTCTTGCTGCACAGCACAATCACTCCAGATAAGATTTGCTGTTTCATCCTCATCGCGTGTTTTCACAAATCCCATTTCTTGTATTACTATACGTACTATGGAAAAATCACATGCTTAGGGACTATTTTGAATCTCTAAAATAGATTAATTTTCAACATTTAAAAAATCAATTAAGATTCTGAACACTTCCAATATAGAATCCTTTGTCTGAGAACAATGTTAGCATGGCAAGGTATTTATCTTGCAATATTTCTATCAGTCTATTGCAAACCTGCCATTACAATGTTACAGTGCCTTATAGTGAGGCAGGAATCAGCACAACCACTGATGGGAACTGTAAAGAGCTTCAAGGCATTCCCCAATCATCCAGCAAAAATCCTCTTGTACAGCAGTTAGATTTAATCTTGGTTATGCCGTAAGTTAATTTTAAAACAGTGATGACTATAAGTGCCACTGCAGATAGGGAAAAAATGCCTCCTTAGACAAGGTAAAGTGTTGCAAAAGCAAATGCATGCANAAAAAAAAAAAAAAGAAAGACTGATTATGTGCCATGCATAACTGATTCTAGGAAAAAATATTTTAGTATCAAGCATGAAAAGAACGGATTTTATTGAGAAGCCTCTGTATAATAATTAGAGTATCTAACATTGAATTTACACTGCTCATCTTTCAAGGCTTTAAGCAAACTTCTAAACATATACGTAACACATATTTAGAAAGCTCTTCCATAGCCTTCTTGTTGACTTAAGTTTTTATGTTTCAAGGTAACAAATGGGGATTAATACGGGTAACAAATGGGGATTAATGAGCAACAAATGGGGACTAATAGATAATTAATAGCACAGTATTCAAAGCTATGAATTCAGTGTTACAAGAAAACCCCAGATTTCTTACAAAATAAACTCCTTCAGAAATATCTCACTGTCAGCTTGATGAAAAGTCCATTAACTCACTCGATTAATCAGTAATTCTCTCACATCAAAGGCTATTAGGATGGAAACAAAATATGCAGCTTCCTACCAATTTCATATTTTGTGCCAGCGATATTTGCAGTGATGACTCCATTCTTCTTCTTCTTTCTGACTTTTCTTTTAATTGTGCTCTGATAGGGTAGTTCCGAACTCAAAGTCAGAGGAGCAGTTCCATGGTTATCTTTGAAAAATAATGTTGTAACTATCAACATTTTTATATCTCAAATAACATGCCCAAATTAACTAAAAATACATACTTCATCACAATTTATAGGTATAAGCATACTGAATAATTCACAGGGTATATAAAAATCCAAGACTAGCATACCTCCCTCATTAGGAAAGGATGGCATTATAACCTAGGATGGTGCAGAAATAGAGTTCAAATTCTGTTCCAGGTTCTCAGTAAATGATGAAATTGTCAAAGCCAAATTACTTAAAACTCCAGTCAGGCCATTTCAGTCTCTGGTTGTAGAAAATATTAGTTCTGGAATGAATAGACACCTGTGTTAAAAAAAAAATAAGGGAGACTTTGTCATTGGGAAATCCTGAAAAAAAAAAAGTAAACAGCAGGAAACTAAATACAAAAACACTTTTAATAACATGTATAAAGAATTGCTTATTTTAGAAGATGGATGAAGATATTGTAAATACAAAACTTTGTTCATTGCAGTTCGATTATTTTCTTTCTGGGCAAAATCATTTTGCAGTGTTAATTTTCAAAATGAAATTATATTACCCGTTTTTCTGATTTGAGTATGGGACATTTTGGACATGAAAATAGGTAACACTGAATACAAGCAATACTTCCACTTTCTATCTCCACAAAGCTCAATGAATTTATAGTCATTTTAAACCATGTTTTAAGTAAAAAATTAAAATCAGACACACTGTATGATAGGTTTTCACTACCAAATGGGAAATAACTAAAATCACATTAATAATCTGTTTCGTCTTTTTCACTTTTCAATGTTTTTTAAAGCAATTGTCCAATGACCATGTGGTAACATGGCTGCAGTTTCATGACCACTTCATGAGAGATATAATTTGAAGACATTTTGTGTTGGCAAACATACACATTTTCATTTTTCAAAGTAAGCAGTTATTTACATAAAATGCTATTTTTTACATCTACACTCAAACAAAATTCCTTTTTCTTTTTTCCCCCTCATGAATACAGCACTACATGAAAAATCACATGTATTAAAGAAGATTTTTAGGTCCAGCTTAAGCACATAAGAATAATGGGTTAAAATATTAGGAAAAAAACCTCGGGGATAAATCACTTCTAAATACACTGCTACATGAGTTCGGGCATGCAGCACTATATACCAAAGTCTGCAAGGAAACAAATGCTGTCTTTGGCAGGCTGCCTCAAACAAATCTACAAGTTTTCAAAACATATATAGTATGTTACTGATCTTTAAAAGCTTTCATTTCTTTTCTGCAGTTATATGTGTAGCTAAAGTTCCTCACACTAGCTTTACATTAGTTTATACTGCTGCTTTTGGTGATTGCAAAACTTTTTTAAAATAGCTTTAAAGAGAGTGCAAGGAATTTCTTCTACTATAAATAGCAGAAAATTACAGCAAAGTCATATTCAGCCATGACTTATGATGCAAAATATATTTGGTCATAAGATTGGACAAGATGTGCATTAACAAAATTATCAACACATTACTTTTAAATCTACTTTTTTTTCTTTGTCTGTGTGTGTACACACAAAAGAGGAGAGAGAGATGTACATATGTTCTGGACAAGTCATCTGCCTTTTAAGAAAATATAAAAGCAGATATTTTGGGCTGCAAGATTTAACTTCCTTTCAAGACAGACATTTACCCTTAACAGCCCAGTAATGCAAAAGAATAAAAAGAATAGATTATGGTTCTTTTATGACTATCACAATTGTACAAGGAGCCAAATTCTGCTTTGTAACTAGACAACCAAATCTCCCTCGTGTCCATTTAGTGCCCCTGTGTATTAACCCACAAAGAATAGGAGATGTTGTGTACGCAGATACAATGTCACACAGCGCAGCAGTAACACCCAGCCATTTTTAAGTTTTAACGTTTTGGATGACATTATCTGGGAAGGTGGCCTAAAAGTCTTTGGGCCTGCTGGCATACTAAAATTAGATACAGAGTTTGGAAAGCAAAGCATTCGTCCTCCTTAAAACCGCTGTGAAGGAAAAGCAGTGCTGGGCACAGTGACTCACTGGCTATTGCATGTTATCTGTTTCCCAGGCTAAGAATACCACCAGTGTACAAGACATGTTTAATTCCTGGCAATAACACTGAAGTACGTCTGTTAGCCAGTTAAGGACTTCTCTGAATGTACAAAAATGCCTGGCAGTTATTTCTTTGCTGTAACGACTAAAAACTTTTAATAAATTTGGAAGAATGTCAAGAGGACTGACATTGCCCTGTGAGAAAAGCCAGCCCTTTACTAACACAGCATGATTTACAATCTATGATATGCTAATAAAAAGCAAGTAGCTCATAGCGCTTTCATTCATCTTACAATCACAGAAAATTATGTCCCCAAAGTTATTATAACACACTGTATTCTGGAGGTGGACCATAAAATTCCAAACTGCACCACACTGCTGAATTACTGCTTTTCTTTCGACAGACACTACTCTGTTCTTCTCAAAAGAATACTCTTTAGGGTCTAAATGTATGTAGCATGTACCAATAGCATGTACCAACACTCAAGTCAACTTTTAAACACACATGAATGAGTTGATATCAAAGATTTGTGGTCACCTTAAGAGTATTCTAAGGACAATTAGTAGTTCAGCCATATGGAAAACAAAATAATGCAACTGCACACTGTACTCAAACTTACTTTAGGATTTTAACTTCTCAAAAGCAACATCCAATAACAATAAAGTTAAACTATATTCTGACCTAAGCTAGTATGTAATAATTCAAAATTGTTTTACAAGTGCTTGACTTCTCTTCAGTAGTCCATCTTCAACTCAACCAAATACTGAATACCAAAGCACCAGCAGTTCTAAACCATTAGTTTTCAAAAATATTTTACATAGGATGCAGGGCTGCTGCTGAGGGGAGGGAGCTGGAAGGAGAAGAGCACACTCTGACAGAGCACTGACAGGCAACATGGCAGTGCACAGGCCCTGGCAGCCACGAGCTCCTACACATCTTTTTTAAGCAGCAGAAATCATCCCAGTTACTTCATTCTCTGACCCAGGTCCTCCCCAGGCACCTTCTTCTAGCTCACATCTCCCGATTTGTCATTATTGCCAAGCCCTACTCCCAGGTCAGAGCACAGCTGAAGGAAAAGACTTGCAGCACAGACTGCTCTGCAGGCAGCCTCTGCCAGTTACAGGGAAAAGCTTATTGCAGGACTCAGCCAGATCATGCACAGTAGTAATAGAAGCAGCATTGTCAGGTTATGATTACATCAAATTCTGAGTCAATTCCTAACCTGTGACAAGTTTTTACTTATAAAATAAGCATAACCTATAACCCATGTTCAGCTACAATAGAGGCATATCTCACTAGTAATCTACCTGAGAGACCTGTTTCTAAGAGATTGCTTTTAATAACATAGAAGAAAGCATTCTATTTTCAAACTAGGACTTTTGGAGCAAGTCAGCTGTCAGAAATCTCTGAATTCACACTCAAGCAGAAAAGGATTGCAGTTCCTTCTGCAATGCCATTTCCCTCCTGAAATCCTGATACACATAAATTGGTGAAGGTTTGTGGCTCAACCATACAGATTCAAGGGTAGCTGAACAAAAAGGGTTAACATATAAATGGAGAAAGACTTGTGAAGAAGAAATCAGGTTAGCACATTCTTATATAAACAAGCACTTTGACTAAAAGTGCTCTACAGGGGAAAAAAGGATGAGATGTTATCTTTACAGCTGCCTGACAGAGGTGTGAGCGTGATAGCAGGAGAGATACATTGCACACAATCCTGTCCTAGAAAGGCACNAAAAAAAAAAAAGAAAGAAGGATCTTTTTTTTCCTCCAGGGACAGTAGAGGCAGGATACTCTTGCTGGAGAGGGAAGGGTTGCACACAGACGGCGAACATAGCAGATGCTCAAGCCCATTTAAAGGAACAGTCTGAGCAAGATATGAGAGGGTCTTGGTAAAGAGCAGGGAACAGTGGAAAGAAGCAGTTTATAGTTAACAGAATGATTCGTTGACGAGTTGTAATATATTCTAGAAATCCAAAAATTAATAGTATTTTATGCTGTTACATAAATTAAGGGTATCAAAATAAGTTAGTAAATTGCCTGAAAAATATTCTTCTGATCTAGATTATATGTTGGTATTTTTAAAAAATACCTCTCTAATTTCCTGGGTTTTTTTCTCCAGACTACTCACACGTGACCTCTGCCTTTCATGAACCTTCACTTTATGTCTTGATACAGTTTGAACCTGAAAACGTTATTTTTACTCTCTAAATAGCATTTTATGTCATTAGATCCATCCCCTTTTTTTCTCCTGAACAGTAAGCATCCCAGAAAAAGGTTTAATTAATCAGATAAAAAAAAGAAGAAGGAGAATCAAATTCAAACGGAAAATAAAGTAGTGCAATTTGAGAATCTCTTCCAAACAACTCAAGTCAATGAGATTCTTCAACCTAGTTTGGATCATACCAGTAATTATGAAACTGCAATCATGCACCCTGAGAAAAAGAGAATAGATTGCATATGCACATTATAAATGGATTTAATCTGATGGATTTAATCACTAAGAATGGAAGAATCACCTGCTACAAAACACTCCATGTTCCACACATCACTCAGTGTGCTGTTTTTAATGTGAACTTCCTTCCTTCTAAGCAATTGTGACACTACTGGTGCCCAGGGTTATAAATGTGCTTAACATTACATACATGAACAGAAAACAACACTTCAGATCTTGAGCCATGGTACATATTTCAAGACCTCTCAAAGACAACTAACATCCTACATACTAAGGTGAAATGCTACAAAAATGGATTGTCAGGGTAATTTCCTGAATTCTTTGGGTACAGGTAAGTAATCACTCAACAACAGTGGAATATTTTAGAACAGATTTTCAAACCAGCAGACTGCTTTCCTCTGAGCCCATTAGCACAATTCACTCAGTGCTGTCACAAGTGTCTGGAAATGCAGAGTAGCTGGAAAGAAACCCCCAAAGCTCCTGACATAAGGAGCTTTCACAGTGAAACGGAGACACACTGGAGGTACAGTTACAGAACTTGGCAGGTGACCACAGGGATAGAAAGACAACATCACAGTGCTGCAATCCCCACTCTCCAATTAGCTGGAAAGTTAAAATAACAAGAATTTCACAGAAACAGGAAAAAAAAGATGTGGACATAATCTTCAGAGCATTGACCTAGCAAACATCTAAGTTCTGGTTTTTTTTCAATCTAACAATTAAGTCATCTACCCTTAGAGTGTGGAAGTCTGGATACACGGTAGTGAGGAGTGTGCTATTTATTACAGTTATGCAAACCTATAATCTACTCTTGGTCTGGAATTAAGATATAAAATGCAGATTCAAAATGAGATTAAGAAATCAACAGAAATGATAATAGAGAAAAATGCCTTTTTCAGTATCACGCTTAGCAAGACAATAACAATTTTCAGTAATGAAATCACAGAACTAAAAACCTCATACCCTTTCATGTTTTTTTAAAATATACATCCTTATAAAATGTATGTTGAAGTGTTCCGGCTACTGGCAAGCATAGCAACCAGTTTTATTGTTACATGCTCAAAGAACAATTTGGTGGCAAGTTCTCACTCTTACAGACAAATTCTATATGCAAAAAGTAATCCCTCATTTTGAGGCTTGATATGTCAAAGTGACAAGCTTGTTTTTAAAGGCTATCTGTCACCTGGCTTAAAATTGCATATAATTAGGGTTTGGTTCAAAATATTCTGCAGTCAAATGAAGTATATTAATTTAAACATCCTTCATTCCCACCATCAAAGAGATGAGACGTTTATTCAGCAGTTCTTTTAGATAAAGTGAATGTACAGAGTTCTCAGGTGTTTGATTTGCTACATGGACAGATACAAGCTACAAAGGAATACAAACAGCATGATTTACACAACTTTTTTTGAATTGTGTAGTTCTGTAAAACAGTTGTCTGAACTAATTTATCCAAATGGCGAGCATTTCTAAAGCTTCTACCATTTCCCTAAGCCACCAAACCAAATGACCAAGCCAAGCTATAATGTGTTATCTTAAATGGCTGGAGTCCAGCCAGGAGATGAGCCTTCCAGCAACATGCAGTGGCACAGAGCCCCGGGAGCTTTCCAGTGTTAGTCCATGGGAGATTTTATTGTGGTCTTCTCCTGACTTTGCACTTCACAGCTTTGGATTGAAATGTTTCATTGTTTAGTATCACAAAATGTCTATGAAATGGTAAGTATAAAGTCCCTGATTCAGAAAACAGGATCTGTATTAGAAGCTATTAAAATAGTGGAAGTTTCACATCAGAGTTTCACAGGCATTAATCATTTCCTACTCAAAAAATACAGAGACCACAACTGATCATAGAAGCAATTTTTTTTATTTCCAGTGGTGTCTTGAAGCAATATTGCTTCTTTTTGTGTTCATCCATTTTCCAAAATGAAACCGAATCATTGGCCAAATTTAATCAATGTCAAATCTTTCAAATCTGAAGATTGATTTTCTGTTTAAAGAATGACCTCCAAAGTGACTTTCATAGCAGAGCACACAATGTGGCTATCTGTTAGCTCATTCTCACCCTTCAAAAGACCTTTCTAATGTGATAATATATTTCAGACTGTTAGCAAATTGAATACTATAGAGTTTCATAGTTATGGTTTGAATATTGAAAGAGGGCCATCAAAGGAAGTGAAACTAAATTAGAAAACTACAGTAAAAGGTCAAGGCTTGAATCTCTTACTTGTCTGTGTTTTGCTGAACAATATATTAATTGATGAGGCAGGAGAAAAGAATCTGCATGACTTACAAATCAAAAATTCAAAAATAAAATGCTGTGAAATTTAAATAAATATTATTTAGCATTCATAATGGCAAGGAAAGGTATTGACAAAATTACTCAAACAAGCAAGTCTAACAATGCTTTTATACAGTAAAATCTAAATTTCAGAAAATACATATCTCTGTCATTTGCTTCTAAAAAAAATCAGCTTTCACATTCTACTCTCTGCCAGCAAAAAGCAGAGACAATGCATAGATCTTGTACTACTGTTCACCACTTCAGAAAGTGTCAATAACACCATAAATCTGACAGCAGGACAACATTTCACTAACTCTGGAACATAAAGTATTCCTGCCCCCTGATCTCAGTAAGTTCCACTGATTACTGCTGAATGGAAGCCAATCTCTATTTATTATAGAACTATTATATACAACCATTTAAATATATATATATATATGAGAAATGGTTGTATATAAATATACTATATTATATACAACCATTCCACCTTCATTTAAAGCAGTGTGCTGTAGGCATTTTCAGCCTAGAAACACCCACATCATTAGAGCCTATCAGCCACATCAGCTCTGCAAGCAACAGCTGAGTGGCCAATACCCATGGCCATGGGAGGGCTGGACCTCAGTCACCTCAGATGAAGCATTCCCTTGAACCAAACAGCACAAAGACATTTGTTTGCTTTGTCTTGAGGACTAAGTGCAGGAAGCCACACTCACTGATGGACTGACACACACTAAGGGCTGCCACTCTGTGGTGGTACACCCACGGTCTCTAATGAATAAAACAGAGATGATAATGTGCCATAATGATCCTGTGTTATAGCAATATTGAGGTGTGACATCAACATTGTGGGTTTGGTAGGGGGAAAGGTAAACAAGAGAGAGTTAGAAGAGGAATTTGAGTTGAGGCACCTGTGGGAGCATCTCTGCTCTACTTTTGACTTCACAGCGTGGCATCCCTGCTCTTCATTACAGCACCTCAACACACACCAACAGCTATCACAGGGTGCTTGAAATTGTGTACACCACACACTAATCACTGCTGGAGTTATACTACTCCTTTCTTTTTCTATCATTCACTTCTCAAAAGATTTATTTCTCTAGTAAGAGCTAGAGGCCTTAGGGATCTACAAGATAGGACAATTTAACATTTTACATATATCAGCAGAGCTGCCTTAGTATAAAAAGCACTAATCCTTTCATGAAGGTGATAGGTTTGCAGTGATTCATTATATTATAAATAGACCTCGGGGAGAGATTTGCTAAGGATCTTGGGGAAGGAAAAAAAAGGGAAAAAGATATCTTTAGACAGCTCCCCCTCACACATCAAACTCTCCCACCCTTGCTTCAAGCTGGCAGCAGTAGTGTGAAAACAACCTCAAGCTCAGGAACACAAGAACACAAATATAGTTAAATTAATGTCTACAGAGTTCTGTGTATCACAAGAGCCACACCTCAGCCCCATGTTGATCTGCCTCATTTCATCTCATATTTTACAGGCCTGTGATTCATATATTCATTTCAGCATCACTAGACATGGGCTGCAGTCCTCACACACGGCCCACAACTCTGATTGAAGATTACATCATCCTAATTCACAAGCTGCCACCTAACAATGTTTTCTAGTTTAGCAACAAGGATAACACTCCCACAGCAGTCTGAAATTTAAATTGGCAGACATTAGCCTGTAGTTTCAGCACTCAGTGTGCAAATGTTAAGACAATAATCAGGTCTTGAATAAATCACCAAAAGGAAGTTTCTTGCAATCACAAGAAACATTTATTCGAAGGCTTCTTGAGCATGAAAGTACAAGAAAAGTGCTCTAACATGGTCACCAAATTCTTTATCACATTATCCTGACATTTCTAACTATGAAATCATTTGCTTAGCTCCCCTGGCAATACTTGTATGCTTGTATGAGTGTTGGTAGACCTCTAACATTTTAATGACTGTTATATACTTCTATTCTTCAAAGAACAAGTGGCAGTCAGAAATATTCACAGCTGGCCTACAATATCACTGAGACTAGTGCAGGTAACAGTGCTAGTAACAGTTTGCAAACAGCTGATAAATAACCAGAAACTCAGCAGCTATTAAACTATATGCTTTCCTCCTCACAGCTTAGTACCTGGGGCTCAGTGGGGTACCACTGATTTGGGAAAATTTTTGCAAATCAAACAGGAGAACGTCAAGCAGTTTCAGAAGGATGTGAGCCCTCAGAAGCTTCTTTAAATGAATTGACCTGATTTACAGAAATTCCCTTAAAAGGCTGGATTGGCTCCAAATCCATTGTGTCACACTATTTTATCCATTGTAGGGAATCTCAATAGAGTCACTATCCTCATCACTAATGAGATGAAACTCCATTATCCTACTATAGGAATATTTTGTGCAAATACTGCTCACCTGTAGAGAAATACAGCATTTAGTAACCCAGCCTAGAAAAATAACATCTTAAATATTGATCCTAAATTGAATACTTTGAATATCCAAAACAAAAGGGAAAAGTGAAGTGCACCAGACTTTATACACACTAAATTTAATTTTTACTTAAAACATGAGAATAGCCTACCAAAAAAAAATTTTCTGGGATTTGCTTGAACTCATAGGATCAGGATAATGTACTTTCTGAATGATAAGTACAGCATTACTGAGGTAACCCGGTAGTTTTCAACAGTTTACTTATTGAGTAATCACACATTGTCCCTAAGCTGCAGAGCCCATACTGACAATAGCACCAGAGCTTTTAATGTAGTTTAAAATAATTCTAAAATCTGAGGAGATAACTGCCCTAAGCATGACTATTGCCTCCACTGCTTTAGACACAGCAGAAGCAGTGTTCCAAGTTTGGAACAGTATCACAGTTAGGCCTGTCCTCATCCATCTTGATCAAGTCCCAAAAAGCTACACTTAAAAGTAAGTGGTTCTGGAGTGTGTGTATTACTTTTTTTCTTCTTTTTTTTTTTTAATTAAAAAAAGTGTTGATTAAGATTAAGAGCTAAGAACTACGCTAGAAAAGTATTCTGAAATAAAAGTCCTCAACCAGAGGCTACAGTAGTGGGATATTAAATTCATTTAGCAAGACTCAGTTTTATTTTTCATTGCTTTAATCTTCTATTTCTTAAAGGTGCATTCTTATTGAAAAAGAAATGCATAAACTTACATAAATGCATGCTGGCTGCAAAGCTAGCTGCTTTTCAAATATTCAAAAGAAACAAATACATTAATTTCTTATAATGATATAGCAACATACATCACTGCCAGCCAAAATAAAACATGACTGGGAACTGAGCCACACACTTTTTTCTTTTGAACATATTATCTTAGGCAGAAAATTATGAAGTTTATTCTTTTTGTGCTTCTGACTCTCTCAGACATATCATACCCTTCATGCTATAGAAGAATATTTGTAGCCAGAGAGTAGTATGTTTGCCTCATAACCACAGATGAGGAAAAAAGAAATGCACTGAACTGAGTCAAAGGTATTTTTAAATCCGAAGTTATGGAAAAGTTACAACACACCTAATAATCAGAAAATAAATCTTTCAGAAAAAGTTGTATACAAAGTCTTGGTACAAAATAAGAATAAACTGGCATTCATGGTTGGCCATTTATGCAGGACTCTGAACTACTTCACAAATATGAAACTTCTTCACAATTTTTATGCTCCTTTGATTGCTCAAAGGAAGAAAAAGCTTTCTTCAGGAAACTTCCCAATTCCATCATTCTGAGGATACATACAAAAATTACAAAATTTCTCTATAGTGTAAATGAGATCAACCATACAGGATTTTCTCTGCAACCTAGTGAAGTAAATATAGATATTTCTATTGACTTTTGTGGACATTATATCATTTCCATTCCAGGACAGACCTGCTGATGACACAATTCAGAACTATAATTAAGACACAGACTCTGGTCTCATCCATGTCAAAACTAGAGTCCATTTAAATCAAACTTTCATCACAATGAAATTACAGCTCAAACTAACTGAATTGCCATCAAATTTCTCTCTTTCTTGACAAACATTACAAGTTTCAAGTATCATTTTCAGAGTCGCTTGGCTATCTAGAGGCAGGACTTCATATTTCACAGCTCATGCAGGATTCACATGTTTAGAAACAGGGATTACTGTGCAGGTAATAGATAGATAGATATAGATATACTGCTACAGAAAATGCTCCATGCTGCTCTGGAGCATATTTTGGACAAGCATATTTTGTCTAACGGTTCATACTTTACAGCTTCAGTAGATGCTCCTGAATTTAGTTCTCTGTTATAAGGAAAGATAAGCTGCAAGCTCAAGGATGGATGCGAAAATGAATAAAAATAAAAGAATGAGAATCCTGGAAAAACTCATTGCAAAACATATGTGGTGGACAGAATGGATGAGCATTCAAATTAAAAGCAGTGGATTTCAATTAACACAATTAATCTGCAAGAGAGAATCATAGTGAAAAATATACAAACAAAAAATCACAAACAAACAAACAAAACCTTTGCAGCAACATGTGGCAGGATGATAGATCAAATTCCTCTGCACACAATTACTGATAACAGTGCAAAATATTTATTTATCAAGGATTTAGCTAACAAGATCACATACTGCAGAATACACAGTCATACCAGGACCTCCCACTGATATAGAAACAGATTAAAAATAATTCTGCAGTAGAAGTAGCAAAATGAAATCACTTACCATTAGTGTTGCATCACTGAAACTATCTGAAGAATCAGCTCTCCGGAAACAGGTTTTTCTATCAATAATTGACAGCTGATACAGTTTCAGGCAGTAATACACCAGGGAAAGACCAGGTGCAGCAGCAGCTCCTTCCCATTTAGCCTATCTCTAACACTTTTTAGATCTCTTTCTTAATCCTTTCTAGATATTTTTTTCCTGGTGTTTTGGGTGGCAAGACAAAGACATGATATATGCTATAAGAAAAGAATGCATTATTTCCCACTTTACTTAGTGACAAGAGTCGTGGGAAGACAGTCAGTAGGATTTAGTCATAACAATAAGCTAACAAGTAAAATCTAAAACTAGAAAATGACTCCATGATTAGAAAGAGATATAACAGGAATATGAGCTACTGTAACCAGGACAATGATTTCTCCAAATGTAGAATTAAGAGGTCAAGATCACAATAACACAAGATACTAGCATAGAAGAAGGCTAAAGAAGTCAATAATTTGCAATAAGCAAAAAGATTCTCATCCTCTTCCAGCCTTGGACCAAGGAGATTTGAGCTTTAAAACCAAACCTCTTTGCCTTCAGTGAGGCCAGCATTATAGTCTTATAGATCAATTTTTAAACCAAATAAAATATTAAGTGAAATGACAGAAAGAGAAAAGGTACTTCTTTTACTGGAATAGCTTTTTCTGTAGCATTCTGAAATCATTCATATTCCTTACATGAGGTGGTTTTCTTTTACAATGTCAATGTATATCAATTAGAAATTGTTTTCTGACATCACTTCCCACGATGACTTTTCTTTGTCATATAATTCTTTTACATTAAGAAAAGATTGCGCTGATTTGATAGCTCAGTAAATTTATATGGACTGTGGACAACAGAGGATATCTGACAATAAAAGGTTTCGAAAGTTCCATTGTTCAAATGGATTACTCTCCCCCCACAGAAAAGAATAAACAAACAAAAGCCAACAAAAAAGAGCAATCATGGAAGAAAACTGGAGATACCAAGTGCACTCCACTCTTTTGCATTAGTTTTATAGAAGTCAGGCCCGTCACATTTGCCAGACAAGACTGACTGCAGCACTACTGTCACACCTATCCTACAAGGATGAAGTATTATGGATAGATTCTAGTTAGATGGGAAAGGATATATTCACCTAAACTGTTGGTAGCGCTATTAGCCCAAATGCTAGCTTTTGGAAAGCAAATGTAGTTAGAATGCAGCTGGGAGCAGAATGTGTAAATGCTACAACGTATGTCAAAGACATTTCCCCTTACTTCCTACCATCTTAGTTTGCAAATGGTAAGAGCAGATACTCTCTCTGAACCACAGAGAATGTCTCTCTTGCTTGCCCATTCAAGTGAAATAGAAAAACAAACAAATGCCCAGGTCTGTACCCTAAGTACAAAGAAATAAGCCTGAAAATTCAGTAGCTCTACCAGTTCATTGCAATTTTCCCCAGTTCATGAGAAGTACAGTTCTCCACTTCACACATACACACACACAAACAAAAATAAAAAAAAACAAACACCAAGGATTAAGGCCTCTATTTCAGTCATGATTGGCCAGGTACCTCTTCCAAAACTGAAGAAATTATTTCAAGGATTTTGAAACAGTAGGAAATTATAGGAGGAAATTCAGTGCAAGCAAGAGAGATGCAATATCCTGTGGAAGAATAGAGTGGAATCTGGGCATCTCTTCTCACATATTACTTTTCTCCATGGGTCCTTTTACTGTTTTGGTTCCAGGTGTCTTATATCCAGCTGTTGCAGAGACTCAGCTTCAATTGTACCATTAATCTATTATCTTCAAACAGCTGGAACTGTATTAGGTATGCAAGTCCCATGACTGAGAAGTATTTCTCTGTCAATGAAACTAAACGATGTGTTGACTATCTGCACCAGACCCTCCCAAATACAAGTTCACAAGAATATATTTTCTTTTTTATTTTCATTTCTCATAATTTTTTTTCATTTTCTCATAAGATATCAAAGACTTGCTTCCTTGCTTCCTCTATGTATGTATTCCTGAGTGTTGCTTTTGGCAAAAAGGCCACAATGTCCTTTCATTTTCTCTTCGTACCTAGAGGCAACAGAATGAAGTAATATGTAGGCTTTCTTAATTGACTGCTTGGGGTCATTAACTGTATAATTTCTCAACTGGTGTCCAGAATTCAAGTCTAACTCTGTATTGTTCCCTTAGTTGTCTTCTATTTCTGCACTTGTAGATGGTGCTCTGGGTCAATATCTGTCACTATCTAAGCTGAGTTGCCAACTAAGCACCACGCAGCCACTTGCTTCCCTCCCCACCACCTCAATCTCCCAGGAGGGGTGAGAGAATCAGGATTAAAGTAGGAAAAGTTGTTCGCTGAGATAAAGAAAGTTGAATAGGAAAAGCAAGAACTGCACACACAAGTAAAGCAAAACAAGGAACTCATTAACTACTTCCCAAAGGCAGGCAAGTGTTCAACAATCCCCAGAAAACCAGGGCTCCATCATGAGTATCCAGTTACTTGGGAGGCCAAAAGACATCACTCCAAACATCCCCCCCTTCCTCCTTCTTCACCCCTCTTTATATGCTGAGCATGATGTCATGTGGTATGGGGGTTGGGATCTGCTGTCCCAGCTGTGTCCCATCCCAATTTCCCAGGCATCCCCAGTCTCCTTGCCAGCGTGGCAGTACAAGAAGCAGAAAAGACCTTGGCTCTGTGTAAGCCCTACTCAGCAATAACAAAAATGTCTCTATTATCAACATTGTTTTCAGCACAAATGCAAAATGTAGCCCCAAACTACTACTGTGAAGAAAAGTAACACTACCCCAGCCGAAACCAGCAGGAGATCTTGCAAGATTCCGAACTCTATGAATTTGCAACAGCTCTAGTTTGAAGCAGCACTAATTCCTGTATCTCCATGCTTTTTTTACTCACTGGATATCTCCTTTCCATCCTCAGAAACACTATTTTCAGCAAATGCTTCCATTTTTTGAATGGCACAAAATGTACCAATCTCATGTTCTCAGATCATCTTGCTCATTTTAACACAAAAAAACCCTTTTTATTCAAATTAATGCCTAATTGTTAATGCTTGATAGTAATTTATAGTCTTTCAAAGACTTTAGGTTGACATAAAAAGTTAGGACCATATTGTATCCCTCTAAAAAGCCCCATTAAATAAAATGTAATTCAAAGAGTAGTTTTTCCTGGGTGAATAAATTGCACATCTTTGAGATTTCTTTCAGCAATAATTCGTATGAAGTGTTTTTGCATGTTTCTCCCACCTTCCACACCACCAAGATAAGGTTGGAAGGATAAAACACTATTACAAATTCACAGAAATTTCATGTTCAAGAACACTAAACACTTGACAACCACCCACAAAAAGCATAGAAAGCAGTCTTCCATCAGCATAGCTCTATTCTATATTTTTCAAGAAAAGTTCATTCTGAGCAAGCAGGTAAGAGTGATTTCCCCATCAAATCTCACTATATTTTGTCCTGTCAGTCCCCTTGTTTTTTTGTGGTCATAATCAGTATAAAGATCTTTGCCCCTTCACCTGCAACAATTCAGTATTAAGCATCTGATTTCATTTTCTCATGCTATACTCCAGTGTTTCCACTGCACCCCACAGGGATGTAACTGTGTTGGTTTTCAAGTGCTAAAAATAAAACAAACACATGTCAACCCAAGGACAAAGTTGAAAGGAAACATACTTCAGTGTAACCAAAGAAGAATATATTTAGCATTTTGCTACTAAGCAAGGATGAAAATAAACATGTCAACACATCGCTGTGTCTAACTGTGAAACCCACACCCTACTCAATTCTTTCTGCTGCATTTATTATATATGAAAAGTGGATTTAGTCTTCATTTCTTTATTCTGAAGAATGACTGTTAGTACTCTGTTACTACTGCTGGCCACAAAGGGCTCCTGAACTGCAGTGTAAAGCACTTCCATCCTTTTAGGCAGCCCGTCTTTCTATCAATTAACAGTAATGCAGCCATCTAAGGTGCATTTGGACAGTGGTGCACATTAAACTTCAATCTGGAACCCTTCCAAAACCAAATACAAGTTTAAGTGGGAATTAGCATGACACTCACTCCACTCCAGAAAGTGAAAAGTGATCCCTAAATCAGAATGTTTTCTTTTGTCTTTCTTTCATTATTATTGTTAATTTGGGCTCTCTGTAAAGTCGTACTGTTCCTTTGTCCCCAGAAATGAATGCCCATAAAAACCCCATGCAATTATATTTTTAAATATTGCCTTTGAAACAATGTGGATCTATATTTTAATATTTTAAACTATCTGAAGTTTAATTTTTAACATTGGGAAAACAAATAGTGCAATTGTATACAGTAGCCTTCATTTTGGAGATCCTGTATTATCATTAAAGCTGATATTGAAGGCAAGAACCACTATGTCTGCTTTATTTAAACCTTTAAAACACAAAGCCAAAAATTTATTCTAATATATTAGAGCTTGTTTCCTATCATATGGAATTCAAGGCAGAGCAAAAATGTTGGTAAATGAGTATAAATTAATGTGGTAGAATTGTGAAACTATTGTACAGCTGTATGAACGTTTAAGACAGAAATCAAGGAGGAAAATAGGGAAATGCTCTTAGCACAAAGCTATTACTTTAAGCCATACAGAACCTGTAGGTTCTTGCCTTCACTGCCACAAACAGGAGTATGCAATAGACTGAGGCAATATGGAATCTCCTGGTGTGAAACACTCTGGATCCAAGGGGTTTCGACCCTGGAACAGGAAGATTTGTTCTAATGCCCACCAGCTCAAAGGCTTACTCCTTCAGAATGTCACCTTTTGTCTCACATATCCATTCAATAGCAAATGATTATTTTACCCATCAGTGTAGTAGACATCAACAAATTCCACCCTAAATTTAAAAATACATTAGCATTTTAAATATTAATGTTAAAAAGATTCACTGGTTCTGGTAAACTTTCCAGGAAGCTCGTAATGTCTGCAAAAGGAGCAGTTGCAAAGTACCATTCTGGCAGGACTTTAGGTAAGCATTAACGGAGTTCTAAAAAGCTCCTCATGCTTAATAAGGGCCATTTGACTTCCATCAGTGGGATTCAAATGGCCCCAATTAACTTCTAGGTATGTAGAAAATAAAAATTAATCAAGGGCTAAGTATTCTAAAGTTCACAAGGGAACTAATATGCTCCAATATGTATGCTGTGGTACTTGCATTGAAATTTCTTTGCTTTGACAGTTTGTATGCACCCTTCCAAATAAAATGAACTCCCTCTTTTAGGAAAATGACCCACTCGGATCATTGTAGAGTCAGTGTATCAACTATGGATGACGGAAATACCTCATCAAAAAGACTGGCAAGCATTCATCTTTTTTGTCAGGGACTGATACCAGGCCTATCAAAAAAATTCAGTGTCTTCATGGCTTAGGATTGCCCAAAAAGTCACAGCAGTTCGAGGCAGTAACAACACTTGGAATTTTCTGAAAATTTATGGAAACATACAGAAGTGAGAAATTAGCATTGTTGCTTTCTACAGGATATCTTTACACTCAAAAAATCATAGCACAAAATTAAAAAAAACATTAGTAACTCATATCAAAAATTATCTTGCAACATGCTGCCAAGGGCATTTTTTAAGACAGAAGCTTTGCAAAGTAGATGCAGGGTAGCTTGGAAGATGTTATCCATTTCTCTATTTCAGACATTTCATTAAGATTTCATTTCAATTTCTTGTTTCCAAAGGATTTACATACTTAGTATAATGTGTTTTCAATTAGTATGAGACATCTGCAAGGATCCAGTATATGCAAAAATACTCCTTAACACAACATTAAAATATAGGCAAGAAGAAAAAATGGAAAAAAAAGGCACAGAATATTAGAAAATGTGGATCTTCAAGAAATTTGCCATATGTATCCTACAGAGACTTTTAAAATTTATAATAAATATCTACAGATGGAGATTCAAATCAAGAAATCATACTTCAGTCATTCTTGATGTTGACAAATCAGAGCAAGTACATTCAGCAGTTAGCATCAATCTGCCACATTTCACCTTCAAAATTCTATTTATGGCTTTCATTACCAACATATGGCATTAGAAACATCTTAGAAAAAACCATAACTATACGAAAATCTGAAAGACAGCTGTATCTAACTGCTTCTTGATCCATTCATCTCCCAGTTCTTCAGACTTGTCCACAACTAAATCTATGCTGCCATTTTACCACTGTCAGCTTTGGTAGAACATGGGAACAAATTTTATTTTGATTGCAAACCTGAGCCTCAGATTACTAAAATGACTGTTAGATTACTGGAATAATTACCTAATAACTGCTGACAGGCTTGATTTCCTGGCCTCTTCTAACACTCTCAAATTGCTGGGTAGGTCCCTTTGGAAATATGTGGAATGTATCCAAACCATCTGAAATCTAGAATGGGGGCATTTCTCTAAAAAAAAAATTTAAAAAAAGAATTGACATCTGTATTTCTAGGCTTTCTTGCATAATATTGCCAATACCTGCAGGCAAAACCATATTTTGTCATTATGAAAGAAACCACATATTCTGTATTAAAAAGCTCATGTAGTTTTCTGAAGCTTTGTAACATTTTTCTCCAGAGAATCTTGCTTCAAAAGTAATGGTTCCATATGTCATCACAGACATTATATTTACTCATCACATAGGAAAACTCTTGGCATAACTGCTTCTTTATTTTTTTTGTTCAAAGTAGCATAGACACATGTCTTATTTCTACTAAAACCCCCATCACAGCACTTAAAACAGGGGCAAAAGCTTTGACAGATGCCAAGTCACTGTATATTTTGAGATACTCTGCAGTATTTGGGGGACAATCAATTACCACAGAGAAAAGTACTTCTAATCCTTCATGTGTGGAAAGAACCAGCAGGATTTCTCTGACTGTTATTTAGATAGGTACTAACACTCTGGTTAATTAATGAGGGATTTCGACAGAAAAGTATGCTGAACTAGGGGTGGGTGGGATGTCTGCGGTTGGTTTAGACATGGTTTGAGAAGGAATAAAATTTAATTTTGGTACTCAAACTGCAAATGCATAAGAAAGGCACAAAAGCTATCAATAATGAGACCTTAAGTCAGTCCCACAGAGTTCAGCAGCACGTTCAAATTCCAGTATCAATCGCTTTTCCCTTTTGCTTACAATTATGTGTGGTTTCAGCAGCAGAAATTCAAAAAGATCCCACAGATTATGGGCTTCCAGCTAAGCACAGAAAGCACAGGAAGATATTTGACTTGCATCTCCAGAGATTTAACTTGTTCTACATTTCAGCCTCCTCTGGGTACCACTGCCAAAAGACGATCCCATTTTAACCTTAACTGGCTCTGAAGAGACCTGGCCGTACATGCGATACGACCCGCACAGATGATGGGCTTCGCATGCAAAATTTGGGGGGAGGGGGGCGAGAAGAGCAAATTAATACCTTTAATCCTGAAACGCCTCCTGGTTCCCTATTCCTCACACTGCGACACGCGCAGTCATCCTCCCTCCCTGCGCGAGGGCTGCCCGCTGCATTGAGGAAACTTCCCGAGGGGCCGCTGTCCGCGCTGCGGCCGCACCTGCCCGC
>VZTN01035844.1:0-11683 GCA_013400515.1 Erpornis zantholeuca | reverse complement strand
CGCCGCGCTCCGTCTGCGGCGGGAGGGTTTTCATCCCCCTGCGGGGAATGTAGGTCAGAAACTCCTGTGCCCGCCCGGATCGTGCAGCCCCGGTGACCCCGCGGCCCTGCCCGCGCCCCGCGGCGGAGCCCCAGCCCCGCGGCGTGTTTACATCGCTCGAGAGCGCGCTGGGAGAGCCCTCTGTACAGCGTTGCTCTCCTGAGCCCTGGGTAAAATGGAAGACAAAAGCATTGATCTGAACTCGTCATGGCAGGGAGCTTTCTGCTGGTGTTTTTGTTCGTTTGTTTGCTTTGTTTTTGTTGTATTGTATTTCAGCATAACTTTAAACAATATAAAGGCGATTTAGTTGTTGGGGAAAAAACCCTAGACTTTTTTTTTCGTATCCTGACTTCCTTACTTCGCTTCAAGTAAAAAACTTTGGCTACGTTTGTGATGGATAAGAGTAAAGACAAGACGTAATGAGCAGGCAGTTGTGCAAGCTCAGTGTTGGGGCAACAATACCCTTTGTTACTGGAAAATCCTAGGGCATTAAAATGGAAAAAAACCTTCAACGTCGAAGTTAGGGGGTTTTGTGGGTTTGGCTTCTTTGTTGGTTGTTTTTGGTTTTTTTTTCAGTTTGTGTACTTTTTGTGCATTTACTCTTGGGGTCTGGGGTAGAACTGGGTAACCTGGTTTGCATGGGCTGGGTCCTGCCCACACAGCATTCCGTTATCTTCCCAGGGATCTGCCGTGGATGCTTTCAGCTGTGGGACCAAGGGCTCTGCTTGACCTACCCAGTTCTGATGGTTGCTTTCACCTTCAATTTTGCGTTTTCGCTCACTATTATTATAGACCTCACAATCCTAATACATTATGAGTATTTGACCATTATTGTGTAGTGGTTGAGTTCATTAATTTTGATGGGAAGTATTTTAGCCTGGTATTTTAGTACTTATCACTGTAAAAAGAAGTGTGGAGAGAGGGTGGATTGTTTGAAGTACTTCAGATGACAAAACACTGCATTTTGTACTTCATGGTAACTGTACTGCTATTAGTTTGTGCAATTAAATAACACTACAACACAGTGTTTATTTCCATTTTAATGCATTCTTGTATTATAAAATACAGTCATTTTTTAGGTTGCAGAAGGAGTTTCCTTCAGAACCTCTCTCTCCCTTTGTTAGTGTTTAAAAATGAAATGCTGCTAGAGCCATCAAGCTCAGATGTCTAATTACTCAGTATATTTAGCAGTAAAATGCTCTGTAATGATACAACTCCTGTAACTAGGAGAAAAAATTGGTCATCACTGACATACTGCTGAGAAAGACCAGGATTCACTTACCATGGAAGATTGATAATACACTAATAAATTGTTAGAAGCAACGTTTGTTTTACTGTCCATGAATGTTGATTATTATATTATTAATATGATACATGGCAACTAAAAAGAAAAGCAATATCAAATGTGATGAAGCTTTAATATTTCTGAATTATTTGCATTGTTGAACCAGTTTCCTAGTTTTGTATGTTAAGTATCCTCAGTAGCATGTATTCCAGACTACAGGACACTGAAAATGAAGTTGTTTGAACAGGTAACAGAAGAATATCCAGGTTTGAATTCTAAAGATGATGTTATGCCCTTGATCCGTGCATGGAGCTTATGGAATTGTGTGGACCAAGGACATGCTAAGGTCCCTGAAAGAACAATGAAGGGTAACGCAGCTTCCCCTGATAACTATGCTTACTAGTTCATGAAGTGTAATTTGAGACCTCTTTCACTGTCTATGGTCAGCACAGTAAATGCTGTTCATGTTATTATGGCCCTTATATCCTTCTCATTTATTGTAGCTTTCCACGTATATTCAAATATCTTTAGTACTTGTTACTTCACTTTGGCTATGAAGTGGAATAAAACCACGTGTATGTGAACACCAATAGTAGATGAGAGAAAACATTTTTGGGTATTTCTGGGCTGAAGTTGCAGGTGAATGGAATCTGAATACTGGTGGTTTCTTAAGCTTGATCCCCAAAAGAGTGAATTGGGCTCGTGTAGCAGGGAGGACAAGGTACGTGTGTGTACACAAGATGGAAAGCTTCAGCGTAGTCTGTTAGGGGTTTATTTCTATGACCTTCTGTTCCGGGTTCTCCTAATATGCATTGGATTTTGACTTGGAGGACCAAAATCGGAAGTTGTCCTTTAGTAACAAGGAGCTTAAGGGCTCTGTACCCATTTTAAACCTTACCTGTTTTAAACACCTTCATTGTTTTCCACAGGCCACAGCAACCTAAAAATTCTGAGGGCCTTTTAGAATAGTAATATAAGTATCTTTCATTTGAAATCTGGAGAGGCATAATTATCAGTTGCCATAAAAGTTACTCTGTTTGATTTCTCATCCTACTATTCATTTAATTATTCTCTTCATTATTTGTTGGGGTTTTTTCAGCTGCTCAATTTATAGTAGTTATGAACTATTGCAACCTAGAAGTTAAAAATGTCAACATGTAGTAAGTTGCTTTTTTTTTTAAGGCCACAGGGAGTGTTCCTTAACTTGTTGCAATAAATGTAGGAAAATTTTATATTATTCGTTATCCTGGAATAATTAGTGAAAGTAGCATGAAGCATGACTACAACACATCTGAGGTTTACAAAAGGTCACATAACTTTTTAATTCAGCAAGTGAATCTGTTACTTTCAAAATCGTTATTGATTTTACATGAAACAGGACTGTTTTAGCTTTACAAGAACTACTTTCTAAACTAGAATGAATGTCAGCCCTGAAAAAATACGTAGTTTATAGAAAGTTTTGTGTTTTACTTCAGATAACACAATAATACAGATTTTTAAAGTAATTTTGATATATGGCTGTGAATTATTTGCCCTATTAGATATGCAAAGGAATGTCATACATGACAGCAAGAAGTTTGTCTATAAATTAAGACTAATCCCACTTGGTGTTTTGTTTGTGGTTTTTGTTGGGTTGTTTCTCCTGTTGTCCATTCCCATTTTCCCCCACAGATTCAAGAGTACTTAGTTGTGATGTTGTCTGTTTCTTTGTAACCACCAAACTGGATTAGAGACCCGGTGATTAGAATATACTCTTTAGGAACTTTCTAAAGTTCCTAAACTTTCTCTTCTTCCAATAGATCTTGATGACACAGTCTTGGCTTCTGAGTTTTATTTGCTGGGATTCATATGGTCTTTGCTGCTTTTTCTGTGGCAGTATGTGGTAGCAAATTGCTCTTAAAATGTATTTTAAAAGGAAACGATACATGATTTTCAAAGCATAATTCTGTACATTTTTCTTCTTACCTGGTAGCCAGATCTCCAGCTCTATTAATCCAGCATGATTTTACTGACTTTGACTTCTGTGTTCTTTAAATAGCGAAGTACAGCATGTGTGATGTGTATTCTGCATGTGAGTTTTATGTTCATTCACTCCTCCTTCTCCTCAAAGCATTCCCTATAGTATCTTCAGTATGACAGAGTTCCCATTATAGTCAATTCTTTGCTTTTTAACTCTTATAATCGCTCTTTAAGTAGTGCTCCTTTGAAATGTGCTTGACAGGAAGATGCAGCCTTCCACTTTTTTCTTTTTCCAGTAGATTTTAACCTCCTTTGGGTACATTTCTTAAGAACTGTGGGGTTTTCTTCTTATTTTTCATGTGCATTCAGTGCTGGGTCATTCTGTTGTATTTTCTTGTTGAAGACTGAAAGACACCACAAGTATATTTCTTGTAAAGACTAGATGAGACAAGGCTCTATCACTGCTGACCTTGGTTAGATTGATGAAGTAGAGGTGAAAACCATTGCTATCCCAAGGTAGCTGATTCCCTGTCACTTTTCTAGAGTGAAAGTTTGAAAGTTTTTGATCAGAGTGTAGTTTTATTCAAGAGAGAGTGTCTCTTTTTTTCTTTTGCTTATTGTATTTAGCTCTCCAGTTTTGAAATGGGTAGCTTTTGGAGCCTTGTTCTTGGATTAGAACATGAGCTAAAATATGTATTGTATAAAGAGTAATTAACAATATATATTGGAGTGATGATGGAATGGTCTGCATGAATGACATCTCTAAACAATGTATGTAAAGCTTCTTTCCCACTATGTTGGGGTTGTATCACCTATTAATCAGGTAGGTTTCAGCAGTAAGAAAATAGTTATAATTACTTGCTGAAGAAATATCTGAAAATTCCTCTGCTGCAATCACCAATGTAAGACTACAAGTATGCACTGTGTGAAGAAAGGCACCATCTGAAAATTCTGCTTTAATTGAAAACAAAATTCTTATTCACAGCTTGGACTAGCAAAGAGAGGGGTTATCACTCATTAAAGACAGCCACATGGTAGCATGACAAAAGGTCAGAAGGGCCTTCAAGAGATAGATTGATTTGTTTTTAGCTGTTGTGGTTAGGCCTTTATTACAGGCTCAGACTACTTTAAGACAGAGTATTATAAATTACTTGGCATTCTCTTGTTGCTGGGTTTGTTTAATGTTTGTTCATTTAACCATATATCCACATTTGTAGAACTGACACAATCAAAAGTAATATCTTGAATAATGCTGGGATTTCTCATGTTCTTTGAAATCACTTAGTTCCTTAGCCTAATTAAGGCTCTGCTGTGCTGCAGAAATGAAGCCTCTCATTGGTTCAGGGAGAAGCATGTAAGGATGCATCAGTGCAAGTTACGGTGTGGAGCGGAGGGCTCTGCTCCACGCCATGCCGGGCTGGCAGGGAGTCTTCTCCAGTAGTGAAAGTTCTTCTGGAGCCAACACATCCATCCTTAATACAGAGCTCCTTTGGAAAGGCTTCTGGACGGTTGTCAGATTTTGTGTTTTGTCTGCATCCTTACTAGACATCATAAAGGACTTGTCTGCCCAGATGCATTTTTTGTCTAAATTACAGTGGTTGATTTAATAAAGAATATTGTTTCTGCTATACAGCAGGTGAGTTCCAGATCAGATCTGAGTAGACAGGTTTGTTTTGTTTAGTTTTATTTAATCAATGATTCTAGAATTTAAGCTTGCAAAGTTTTCAGTGTTAGGAACCTTGAGTCAGTGGGGATTTTCCTTATAAACTTGTAAAATTTAGGGCTAGAACTTGATAAAAAGTCTACCCCGCTCTCAAGCTTTGTCTTTGTTTCAGGTGCAAGGTGCTGTTTTATAAGCATTTCTTTCAGTTGCAGTTCTGCTGTTTTCTCCCCTGCCACTTGTTTTCCTGTCTCTGTGCTCTCAAGTGTGCTGGAGCAACTATTTATGAGACAACAAGGTGAACTGAATTTGAGATTGATCTAGGTTAAAAATAACCCTACAGAAAAGGGAAAGTGGAAGGGGCTTTAGCTAACCTGGATTTGGCTTTCTGATCCAGTTCGCTGCAGCCACACAAGCAGTTGTACAGTGCAGGTGGGATATGGCACAGAGAAGAGAGTGGATAGCAGGCACTAAATAGGAGCTGCCTGACCTACTGCTGTTGCCAAAAGGAGAGCTGTGGTTTCAGGCTGTGCTGCGAGTATTTTCCTATCATAAGCAGTTTCTCCGCTGTGAGGTAGAAATGCTTCCTGGGAAATGGGAAAGAGAACAAAGTAGCAGTAGAGCTCTGAGGAGGTAAGTGAAGAGAGAAATCTGTTGTCTTAGAGTTGCAAAACTAGAAGATAAAATAACTTTGTTTCCTTTTTTTTTTTTTCCCTTCCCCTGCAATGCTTGAGAAGGGATTACACACATTTTATTTCTTTGTTATCCTGGTATTCAGGAGGGCTAGTCGTGAGCTAGGACCCCATTTTGTCTGTACAAACAGAACATAATTTGTGTTCTGAAACCCACATGTTTTGTTTTGGAAAATAAGTTGAATACTGACAGACAGGAAATGAAAGTGAGACTTGGTTTGTGTAGCAAGAGAATTGGGATACAGCAGTTTAGAGGGTCAGCTATGCAGGGAGCTAAAGGGACTCTACCTGGGGTGTGCTAAACAAGAGTATCTTCAAGGCTCCTCTGAGCCTTTCTTTTTCCATCTCCCTTGCTCTTTCTTCTGCATCTCAGCAGAATCACGTCTGCTAAGAGTAAGGTTTTGCAAAACAGCTGGGCCCATCTGGTGACTTACACTGTTGAAAAATCAGGTTTTATTCCTAGACCCTTCATGGGTCACAATTAAAGTGTTTCTCCAATCCACTGTTAAGCTCTTTTACATAGGCAGAAAACAATGTGGGTTTTATCTCTTTGGGTTATCCATAATTGTTTTTGCACACCAAATCAATTCACTGAGGTGTCAGATGGCAAGAGAGAGGTTTAAAGGAAGCGCTGAAAGCACCATTGGCAATGAAATCATCAGGTGGCAAAAAAAATTAGTCCAGTTTTTTAGCATCTCACCCTGCTTACTTCTTGAAAAAATTACTACTCCAAACTATCACTTTATCATCTGCATTTGTTCATATAACAAATTACTTCAAGACTTCAAGGTTTTGGTGAGAGACAGTAACACCTAGCAGTTGGACATTTGGAGCAATATGAAGATAGAGAAAAATGGAGCAAAACATTACTTGCTTCTCTCCCTACACTTTTCATATGGGTCTTTATAGTATTTTAGAAGAGGGTTTTTTTTTTCTCTTTAAGTTTTTCATTCTGTATTTATTTGGTCTTTTTTATTTGGGTTTGTTTTTTGGGTTTTTTTTTTTCAATTTGAAACTAAGAAATGTAACAAAGTTTCTATTTCTTCCGTTAAATTACTTTTTGCTTTTCCCTGCCCAGAAGGAAAAGGTGTTTGCTGGCTTCCAATAGGAAGAGTTCTGGTGCATATTCCTTGTTATACATGTAGAAAGAGTTAGACTAACTTCTTAACATTATGCTATACAGTAAAGGTGTGGAAACACCTTGGTTTTTGTTTTGTCTGGGTTTTTAAAATCACAATTTTTGTGACTTCAGAATAAAACACCAGTTTTTCTACATTGGGATGTCATCTATCTGTAGTCCTGAGCAATATTTTTTAAGGTTTTGGAAATACTTTTCAGTAAATCAAGGAGGCATATAAATATGCTCTGCATGTAAGAGCTATATGAGTGTCCAGATTCTGAGAAAGCAAAAATCTTTTCTGTAATATAGCTGATCTCTACCAGAGA
The DNA here is from genome assembly GCA_013400515.1 of Erpornis zantholeuca. Taxonomy (NCBI): domain Eukaryota; kingdom Metazoa; phylum Chordata; class Aves; order Passeriformes; family Timaliidae; genus Erpornis; species Erpornis zantholeuca. The sequence continues at coordinate 4,602 of VZTN01035844.1, read as the reverse complement.
AAGCCTGGTGAGCATTTTGAGCCAAGTTCTCCTCTTAACAAGGGCAGAGAGGTGCTGTTCTGCTTGCACTGACCCTTTCCTCTAGAGAGATACAGTACTTCTGTGATACTTTGCTGCTTTAATGCTAGTCTATCTTACCTGTGACCTGAGACGTAGGAAATCCTCCTTTAAAAGGATGCTGCTATGTGAATGAATATCTAAACGTTGGGTGATTTGTAAATGTAGTTGTTAGTTTGTTATTCCTCTACCTCTTGTTAAATTGTATTCTTTTGCTAAAATACTATTACAATTAAACAGAGGATATCAGGATCCTTTTGTTTCTTCTATTTCCTTCTGGTTAAGATGCTTCTAGGAAGTATGAACTCATTAACATAGTGCACTTGCTGCTAGCATTTGTCTGTAAACCCACAGATATCCACAGGTGCCATGTGGCTCAAGAAATTAAAACAAAGCAAAGTGCGTTTTTGACAAGAAGATGGCAACTTGAAAGATAGAAAAGACTGTTACTTTGCCTGTGCCTTGAATCAGTTCACTTTTCCCTCTCACAAACTGACATAATTAAGGGTGTATGTACTCTGCTACTTCAGCAGTTGCATTGTTATAGTAATTAAGGTTAGTTTTGATTACTATAACATTAGGCAGTTTGAAATTTTTTTTTCTTGTAGCAAATAACAGTAACTGTTTTATTGTGTTATTGTATATGTAAATTCTGATTGTTAAGCATATGATAATCTAGCCTTACTTTGCACAGGGTGAAAATGTGATTTAATTGCATCAAAGTCTATCATTAAGGTAAAATTTTTAATGCAAATTACTTGTATTCAAGCATTTTATTAATTGATCCAGAGGTTAAGGTAGAGAATGGAGGTTTTGGTCAGGCTTTCTCATTGAAAAACAGGATAGGTGGTGAGAGAGAGAGAGAAGAAAAGCATTAGGTAGCTAACATCATGCCAAGCCCATTTGAAAGATCAGGGTATTTCCCTCTAGCAGGTATGATGGAAGGAGATGTGTTTTCATTGACTTGTTGAGAACTATTTTATATTGGGCAGTTTTGAAAAATTCAATGCCTAAATTGCATGTTTGTTCCTTGTAAAAACTTGTGTTTTTACAGGTATGATGGAAGGAGATGTGTTTTCATTGACTTGTTGAGAACTATTTTATATTGGGCAGTTTTGAAAAATTCAATGCCTAAATTGCATGTTTGTTCCTTGTAAAAACTTGTGTTTTTACAGGTATGATGGAAGGAGATGTGTTTTCATTGACTTGTTGAGAACTATTTTATATTGGGCAGTTTTGAAAAATTCAATGCCTAAATTGCATGTTTGTTCCTTGTAAAAACTTGTGTAGTGAAAAGTACACCCTGCAAATCCCAGCACTCCCTATGCTTTGGGAACTATGGTTTAAGCGTTCTGAAGCAATAGACTGCAACAGTGCATCTTGTGTTTAAGCTGGTTTCTCTCCATTGGCGAAAAATCTGCATTTGTAGTGGAACATATTTACATGAACTAACTTCAGAGAGAAATGAGGTGCTAGATCTTTTAGCTTAATTTAATGGCCTATATGAATATCAGTTTGCAAAACAAACAAGTTTGGAAATTTGTTTAAGTTTACAGCAACATCATGGGATGTGGAATTGCCTGGGAGCTTGAGGGTGTAGTGCTTTGTAGTGGTTCTTAGCATGTTTCCTGGTTCTTTTGCAAATTAGCAATTTTTTTCCCTTTGAATTTCTTGAGGGTGAATGATCAGATGCAAAATGGACACTAAACAAAATTAGCCTCAGTTTCTCACACAGACTGCACTAATACCTGAGAAATTTTCTATCTAAATTTGGTCTATTGTTATGACATGCTTTCTGCCAAAGCAATTGCTCTTTTGATACTACCTACATCATCATCCAACTGTTAAATTAATATTCAAATGCAGAATTTATTTCATTTGCCTATTAGCTTAGGTTTTTTATATTGAACTCCAGGGTAGGACATTCTTGAACTTTAAATGAATGTGTTGAGAATTTGGGGTTTTTCAATTTCAATTTACAATTCTCATTGTTAAGCAGTACTTACTGCCACGTGTTGGTGATAAACATCAAACACATTGCATCTCAGGTGAACACTCAGGAGAAGGTTGGAAAGGGTGGAATGATGTCCATCTGAAGAATTATTATGTAATTGCTATCTAAGTGACATCTCTTACCTAGAATAGCTAGAGGGCATGATCTGTAAAACTGTGGCAAGGGAAGTGAGGAATGTCCTACGCTTGTTTTTTTCTTGCTTTTTTAAAGTAGCTGTTTTGAGTTGTTTTTTCTGTTGGCTTTTTCCTTAGGAATAGATATCAATTTATTCCTCATAAAACATGAGAGCCCTCCTTGAGAATGAGAGGAAAATGAAGATGGAGAAAAATAGGCAACACCTGGTAAAAAAAGAAATGTGGGTTGAGAAATCTAAAACAGGGTGCCAAAGGAAGCTCTAAGCAGAGTATGGTTTGGGTCTTGTTCACATACTCCCATCCCAGAAAAGGGAGCTGGTGAATGCTGGCCAGAGATGCTCTGCCTGAGGAGGTCAAAGAAAATACCACAGGTGTTGGGACATCCTGAAAAAGCTGCTTCTTCTTGGTTGCAGCTTGCTCAGAGCAGTAGTCTCTGATGAAGAGATCCTGCTTTGTATGGAGCCTTAGAGGGGAAGTGTATAAATGTAGAAGTGAACCAAGAGCATCTTGATAGGAAGCTTTGGAGAAGGTGAAGTAGAGGTTGCCATTAATCCCGCTTGGGCCATGGCACACATGTGTTCCACCTTATCCCAGAGGGAACTAACTTTCAGGACCCCAAGGAGAGCATTATGGATGAGCTCACATCTTTAATGTATTTCTCCTGGCTGGGCTCTGGATTTAGCCCAAAGTACAAGCTGATCCACCTGGCATTGTTCCTCTTCTGATGGTAAGAGATCCCGTCCCCTGCTGTTCAGGCAGGGCAAATGGTGAGAAAGTGAAGTACGAGAGAATAATGGAATTTTCCAAGATGAGGTGCAAAGATAAACAGGATGCCAAGAAGCCTACTGAAATATGGCATGGGGAAGACATGTATCTCATGGGACAACAATCTTCTGCTGGTGTTACTGTTGCCTCAGTCTTGTAGTTGAGTTCAGCTCTTGCTACAGAGGTGCCAGGGAGGACACCCCTGCTACTTTCATGCCAGATGCCCAAAGCTATGTTCCATGCTTTTGTTCTGCTACAGGTGCCAGGTATTCTTGGCACACTGTATAGTTGCAGCCAGTTCTTGTGGGGGTTTGGAGGGTTGCTGGGTTTTTGTTTTGGCTTGGTTTTTTTAATGGATGACGTCTCTTTAGAAGCTTGCAACTTTGAGGAGCTAAAATGGTATTATGAAGTTGTTCGTTTCAGAAGAGTTGAGATTTTTTTGGTGGTAGTGGTTTTTGGGGTTTGTGTTTCTGTTTTTAAGCAGATGCTTGGAGCTGTGCCATTTATTAAAGAAAAATGTTTGCTAAATAATTGACAACAGAAATACATGAAAAATGTTTGCTAAATAATTGACAACAGAAATATATAACAGCCAAATAACTGTTGTGATTTTCAACTATAAGACACTATTGTATGATGACTTGGTTGAATTTTCAAACCAGTTATAGTCCCCATTACTCACTGCTGTTTTTTAAGAGTGGTTTTCTCAGGACCTCTATTAGAAGCAATTTTATAGTGTCTACTGGGCAAGAGTTTTCAGAGTAGAACCTGATTTTTGCTGGTATGATATTTTTGAAAAAACCAAAACATGTTTATACTGTCTCCAGCTTGAGGTTTGAGGCAATAATTATGAAACATTCTTTGACTTGCTGCTTATGGAGTACTTACATGACCAATTTTCTTTGGCAGTAAAACTGACTTGAAAAATGCCTACCCTTATCACCCCTGCTGCTCTGCTCATAGCTACAATTCACTGTTCTTCCTGCACTGGTACATCTGTTCAAGGACTGGTCTGATGTCTCACCATAATGGTTAAGGCCTTGCTCCCACCAGGCTCTGCTGTGTTAACCCTTTATTTCATGGATCTATCTTAAAACACCGTCCCCCCTTTTGTTGGGCTGACACAAAGGAGTGATGCAAAACAAGGGTGAAATGATGTTGCAAGTGGCTTTTGCATTGAAGAGAACACACAGGTTTCACTGAAGGGAAGAAGAAAATGCTACTGTTGCATGGTGTTGATCTCACCTTTTGGATATGTTAACATGAGATGGTTTTTTGTTTGAGAGACTCTTTGGAGCCTTCCCTTCATCCAGAGATGCTACTGACTGACTTCATAATGATATGTATCACCGTGCCATTCTCAAGTACTATCAGCAAGAGTTGTCCCATTTTTTGCTTACAACTGAGACTAAAATAGTGTTTGTATCATTTTAGTTCTGTTAAATGTGATTACCCTCATGGTTGTCAGACCACAATTTATTTTGACAAAGTTATCAAAAAGATCACCAGCCTTCCTCTTCATATTTTTAATTGCTCCAGAATGTACTTGTATTTGTTAGGACAAATAAAACAGGAAGATGACTAATACATACACACTCCTTTTAGATACAGCATGTGAGTAGGGAGTAACAG
>VZTN01035842.1:775409-794910 GCA_013400515.1 Erpornis zantholeuca | reverse complement strand
CGGCAGAGGCATCTCAGTGACCCCAGCTTGGAGACGCAGACGCATCTAACTAAAGCTTATGTCAGAGCCTTTCAGTTATGTTCAGGGATTTAAACCCTGCAGTTGCGCCCCCGCTTAGAAAACACCTTCTTGGCTTCCACCCCTGAGGCAGGGTGAGGGTCGGCTCTGCCCGCGGCCACACCGTGAGGGGGTTCCTGAGGGAAGGAGTTCGTTGCTTTATCCCGAGGGACGCCTCGAGTGTTATTTGCGCGTGAGAAGCCTCCAGCGCGGAGGGGCAGGGTGGTGTCTGTCACCCACCCGGGCACAATACTGCTGGGGTTGTGGAACAAGTTTATGCCGGACCCTCGGTGCCACCAGGAGCGTGGGACAAGGGACAGGGCAGAGAAGGTGTGTGGCTGCTGTGTTGATGCTGGGGCACCCCCGGAGGCTGGAGCAGCCTGAAGGGCAGAGACCACCCCAGGAAAGGGGGGCTGTAGGAGGCTGCTACCTGGGGATGGAGATGAGGGAGCCTGGAGAGGCTCCCTGGTGAGGGGCAAAGAAAGGCCTGATGGATAAAGAGATCAAGTCCTGCAGATGGTCTGCCCGAGATATAAACAATGAGTATGTGCACACATAAAGCGGAGTATGCGTCTGAGCGGTAATGGAGTTTATAGCTCAGGGGTAAAATCAGTCAGAAATAATAGTAATAATAATGCCTATTTCTTACCCTGTTCTCACAGAGCACCTTCTGATAGACCTGTGCTGCACTCACTCGGCTCCTGCACCATCCTACTCAAACGGCACAGCCATCCCAGGGCACAGCTGGGAACAGAATGGAGCTTTGTCTGCAAGATTCAGGCAACGCCATTCGGTTCAATCCGCCTACAAAATCCTTCCTTTGCCAGTTGCCGAGGAAAATGGAAGGGACACAGATAACACCCAGGGCTGCTCTCCAGCAGGAAGGGAGCAGAGGTCCAGCAACAGCATTGTGGTTTGAGGAACAGCGCTGGTGTCTGCCTGACACATGGAGCTGTTACTGGAGAGGAATGTTCTGGGGAGCTCTTTGGCCTCTGCTGCTTTGTGTTTGTATTAACTCCACAGCTGTAGTGATAATAATCTCAAACACTCAGGTCATTTAGATGAAAAAAAAAAACAACCCACAGAAGTCTTGGTTACTTCTCAGTGTTCGGTGGCTGACACTGTGTGCATTGGGAGTGTATAAACATCAAAAATTAGAGAAGCCTTACAGGTTTAGGTCTTTTCTCAGCATAAAGTGAATAATAATGTTAAGCTTGTTCTTTTAGTTACAAGGCAAGCACTTAGGACTGGTCAGAAAATCATCAAAAAGGCACATGGGGAGGTATTTTGTGACAAAAAGTCTGTTACTTCATGCCTGTTACTACAATCTGTCTCTTACATTCCAGAAGTACAGCTGCCAGGGAGATCTAGGGAGTAATTTACAACGGGGATCTTCACACTTTGCAGCGCTGTAGCCAAACATTGGCTCAAAATAACAACTGGAAGTAAGATGAGTAAATAAATAGCGCAAGGAGCTTTTCAGCCACTGTGGCAGGAAATGTCACTTCGCGTTTGTCAGCGGTCAGCTCCCGCTGCTGTCGGTAACCGAGCAGTGAGATAGAACAGCTGCCACTGAGCCGTGTAAATCAAAGCTGTTTCGGGCTCTGTGTGGGCTTTGGTCTCTCTGGGCCAAACCTCTCAGCTGTGCCATAACTCACAGCCCTGCCAGCTCCACAGAGCTCCCCGGTGAGCCCAGCCAGCCTGAGGCGACCAAAGCAGGGCAGTTGTTTCCCTGAGATCTCTTCGCAAGGGGCTGAGCAGGACAGCGGAGGGGAGCGGGCGCTGCACAGCCAGGGAGAAGCCCCTGCAGGGTCGCAGCCAGGAACTGCAGTCAGCTGTGGTGTCCTGGCTTTTGTCCTTCCCCTTTGGCTCTGGGAACGTGGAGCAGGGCTCCTGAGCTCTGTGTGACTGCAGGGCTGCGCGGCGCCAGCTCTGCCAGGCTGTGGGACGTGGCAGTGTCAGGCTGGGAAGAGTGACCAGTGTCCCCCTGAATTTCGGGGTTTGGTGCTTGTCCTTTTTGGGCCTCCTATGTCTGTCCCTTAGTGGGCGGATGGGACACAAAAGCCGCGTGTGTTTGCACAAGCCCTGAGGAGAACCAAATGGAAAAAAAAAACATTTTATGCCGCTGGGAAGCGCCACCGCGGGCCCATTTCGGCCAGTTTGCTGCTGTTAATAAGGTGATTTGAACTGGATAAAGCATTACCAAAAACGGGATAAAAAGAGCAGAACCCACGTGGAGATGCCGGGGATTGAACCCGGGACCTCATACATGCAAAGCATGCGCTCTACCGCTGAGCTACATCCCCCTGCCCGCGTTTACTGTCCTGCCCACCGACCACGTCCGCGCTCGGCTGGCCCCGGTGCGAAGGAGGGCGGGCGGATGGGGCTGCGCCGAGGCCCCGCCAGGCCCCGGTGGGCTGTGGGCACCGCAGTGTACACAGCGTGGTGCGAAATTCAGGCAGCCCTTAGAAAGACAGGAACGCGCTGGTTCGCACACAAAAAGCTGAATGGTTTTGCTCCGTCGGAAATCCGAGAAATCCGTGCGGGAAGAAAAAAAATATACTTTAGGTAAAAAGGACTATAGCACCTCCCCGTCGGGGAATCGAACCCCGGTCTCCCGCGTGACAGGCGGGGATACTCACCACTATACTAACGAGGACAGGCTAATAAGTACTTCCCGCGGGCCAGGTCATGCCCGAACGCCACCGCCGGACCCACTCCATCGCCACCGTTCTTCGGGAAGCGGTTCTTGACACAAAAGTGCCGCAGGCGCGAGCGCCCGCGTTGGCACCGGCTCAGCCGCTCGAGGCAGGGACAGCAGCACCCGCGCTCTCCGCTCAGAGGCAAAACGAACCGTCCTGACGGGGAAAAAAAAACCTTCTGCCGAAACCCGGGATCGAACCAGGGACCTTTAGATCTTCAGTCTAACGCTCTCCCAACTGAGCTATTTCGGCGGGCGACAGCGCCGTCGCTGGCCGTGGATACGACCCCGCCCCGTGCCCCCCTGGGCGCCGCGGCCCTGCCCGTGCCTGCCCTCCCACGCGGGTTCCGCCGCCCGCTTCCTGGGCGTCCAGGGTTTCGCACCTTCCGCCAGCCTTTTCCGCTCCCGGGACCCCAGGGAACCTCCAGGTACCAGCAGCCGGGGGTGCACAGCACGCATCCCGGGATAGCGGCGGGCCCGATCCCCTCCCGTGGAACAAAACGCGTCTGTGCCGGCTTTGCCCCGCCCCTCCGGCTGGGAGTTCGACAGCAGCGTCACAGACAAACCCTGCGCGGGGCCGCCCACAAAAAATGGCACCCGGAGGCAAAATTTATGCAGCCTCCCCGTCGGGGAATCGAACCCCGGTCTCCCGCGTGACAGGCGGGGATACTCACCACTATACTAACGAGGACAGGCACAGCGTATTGTTTCCCGCCTTGCAGGATGAGGATGCGGTTCCGCCCCAGGTGGAGCTGCCGCCATCCCGCTCTGCTCCCGCGGGCCCTGCCGGTCACCGGGACCCAGCGCGGGGCTGCGCGGGGCGCGGGGGATGCGGGGCAACTGCGGGGTGGCCGCGGTATCACCACCAGGCTCGGCCTGCGGTGCTGCTACGGCTATATTAGCTCTGGAAAAACTCCCCACCAGCGAGGGGATGTAGCTCAGTGGTAGAGCGCATGCTTTGCATGTATGAGGCCCCGGGTTCAATCCCCGGCATCTCCACTTTTTTTCTTCGCCTTCCCGTCTGGGAGCGTCCCAAACACGGCGGTGCCGCAGCGTTTGACTGCTAACACCGTGCGAGCTGCTTTTCCTTCCGCCTCCAAACCCCTGTTTTTTCAGCGTTAGATGTTTTTAATGCTTACTCGTGTCCTGGCCTCGCCCCTGCAGCGCATGGGAGCGGTGGGAATTACGGACACACATCCAGGCAGCTCCGTGGTTGGGCTGCGCCAGCTTCCCTCAGAACACAGGAGGGTCCCTGTGCACACCTTGCCCTGCAGCAGTGCCCCAAGCAGCAGCCCATTAGCACGGTGTGAGCGCTGGGTTCACCAAGACTCAAAGAGATCAGGTAAAGGTCAACTCGAGCTTCTTCCCTTCACTAATTAAACCATTCCTCTCTCAACCCACGAGTTTCCTCACTTTAGTGCTTCCTGTCCTGAGCTGCTGCCCAGGGCCAGCTCCCCACCAAAAGTTCTGTCTGCATCTGGATGTGCTGACACACGTTGAGGAAGTGCCTGCACAGGTCTGAAATTCTGCTCACTGCAACATCCCACACAGCAAACATTTCTCCCATCCACACCAAGAACTTTACATATTTATTACAGTTCATACGACTAATATAGTCCAAAGAGAAATGTCAGGTAAAAAAAAAAAAAAAATCCATAAAATACAATGGATAAAATTATCCAAACATTAATATTGTGAAATTCCAGCTGAACAGCTGGTAGGGCTTCTGAGAAAACAGAACAACACCTAGTTTGTTTACAGAAAGGTATTGCTGCAGCTGGCGAGTCCATCCACTCCAGACTTCCAATGAAACCCTTGGAAAACTCTCAGAACATCTTGGAGAAAAGGAGTCCATCAACACCAAGAGTCACAGGGCTACTGGTGGCCACTTCAGGGCGAGCTCCTGGTGCATGGCCTCGGGGACCCACTGGCGATAGGCTGCGAGCAGGTCTGCAAGGGAAGCAGAGCAGTTTTATGGTTTGGCTGGAAAAATGAGCTCCTGTGGGATCATCCCAGTGGGAGCCAGCACCAGCACCAGCACTGCTGGGCTGCATGGAAGCTTGGACACTTCCATGCACAAGAATTTCTGTGAGCCACCACTGCAGCACTTTGCTGCTGCTTCTGTAAAGGAATCCTTATCATCTGGCACCCAATATTGAACAAAATCCATTTTATCAGGAAAAAACTTTCCAACATCCGTGGACAGTACCACTATAGTCTAATACATTTTAACTGTGCTTACAGCTACAGAAAAAAAATATCTTATAATACAAATAAATGTTGCTTTCTGTCATTTTTCACAAGAACCAAACACAGGGCATTACTGTTTCTGCTAAAAAAATAGGAAATATTTGGAGCTTAACAAGTGAAATAGTCCATTTTTTAAAATCATGATTCAATAGTGCTCGAGGCACTCTACTGATATGACTCATAATTAGGCAAGCAGAACACTTACAATTAGGATTTTTCTTCCATGCAGCCAGCAAAGCATCACGATTATCACAGTTTTCTTTAACTAGAGCCTGCAGGAGGGCTTCTGTCCTGGGCTGAAGTCTGAATAAATGAAATGGTGCAACAAAACAATGTTCATTAGCACAGTTTAGCAGAATGCCAGAGCATTCAGCTTACCTTTATAAACTCTACAACTTTTTAAAAGGCTAAATATAGACATACAAACACTGCCTAGAGAAATGTGCCACTGGCTGAAGAAAATTCATTACAAGTAGCTTCTTCCCGCCCACCACAACTTCTTGTGGTTAAAAGTAGCAGCAGGTTGCTCTTGTGTCTCCTCTGCAGCTGCAGAGCACAAGGTAAAGCAAAAAGGAGTCCCCAGGTGCCTTGCTGAGCTCTGAATTGACTAAAACAGGAGAACACTTTGTCATTGTGGGACCCTCAGGTAACACCTGCCACTTTTAACAAAGTCCTCCAAAACCCTTGCACCTATCAACTCCAGGAAAAGTCAGAGCAGACTCTGAGAAAGTTAATTTGGTAAATGAGAGAACGAGGGGAGAGAAAGGCAGTGACAGCTGACAGCCTTTTGGAGGGTCACAGGCCTCCAAGTGTCATCAGAAACCTCCACTGTCTGTTGGAAACGTGGTTTTGAAAAGAAACAAAGGCAGAGTGAGTGGCCAAATTCCAGAGCAGAGCTCAGAGCCCAGCAGTGGCCAGCAGAGCCCAGCAGTGGCCAGCAGGCTGCGTGTCCTGCACTGCCCTCAGCACCACCAGCTCTCCTGGGACACACCTTTTCTTGGTGAGAACACTCATTTCCCTCACCCTGCAGCTACAGCCAAGATCACAATCTACAACACCCTTCCCAGCATTGATTTTTTTTTTTTAATTTAGAAAGGAAGTTTGCTGGATTCAACGACCTGAAGTTTGTTTTTAACAACTTACTTGGACCATGTCTTCAGCATTATGAGGGGACTGGACAGCAGGCACTGGCTGTAAGAACCCAGCTTTTTAATGACCTGAAAGATTTGTTACAAGAAGAATGCAATGAATAAGGTAAATTAATTGTTATATGGTAACAACCATCAATGAGCTCGTGCTACTATAAATTTCCATGTCATATTCTCCATTATCATCTTCGTCCTATCCATGTGTCACTAACAGCCTTGTCCTGACTTGTTGGACAATTCTTCTGCCTCAGGGTGGACAAAGACATGAGCTATTAGCTTTTTTTCCTTTGCAAAAAGAGGACTTAAATTTGGGGATCTCTTTCACTGAAATACTGATTTTTCATGCTTTTTTGTGTTTTAAAGATCCCTTCCCCACCTCATCAACCACAACAAACTCTCCCATTCACCAGCAAATTATGAAGAATGTGCACACACAAAGAAAGAAGCCACCAGGCTCATCTCCTCCAAAAGCTGGGCAAAAACCTTACTGACAACATCAGGGAAATGATGCAGCTGGAACACACTCACCTTTCCTTCCAGCAGGAACCTGGCAAAGTGTTTGTATCGATCAATTCCCTCGGGGTAATCCACTTCCACAGCAGGGAGCTGCCAGCCCACACGGTCTGGAAACAAAGAGCACACCAGGTCTTCCTCCATGCTCCCCGGGGAGGGACATTTCCAGGGAGCTGTGACAACGTGGGTGCCAAGAGAAGCGGGGAGGACACTGCCACCCCCACCCAGGGCGAGCAGTGGGCTCCATGAAGCGCCCACCTCAGTGGGAAATGCCAATATTGAAATGCTACAACCCCCAGGGAGATGCTCAAAGCACTGCTGAGCTCTTTGGACAGCCCAAGCAGAGCTGGACCTGGCTGGGGCTGTGAGAGCCTCGTCAGAGCAGCATGGCAGGAGCTGCAGAGCAGCTCTGGGACACAACTCCTGAGCTCCTTCAGACACTCACAGAAGACACTGTGCCTGTGGCAGCGAACTCGGCCTGTCCCAGGGCAGTAGGAGGGAGGAGGATTTTCCAAAGGCTTCCCAAAGTGGCAGTAGGGAGGCAGCAGGGCAGGAATCCACTCGGGTTCGACTGCAGACACACCTGAGGAGGGAGAACACGACTGAAGGCAGGTTTGCTGCCAAGGGCCACGACTCGCTGGCAGCCCCACGGGTACAGGGCATGGTCAGGATCTTGTCTCCACAGATTTACTTGTGTTTCATTCCTCAACCTTTTCATGTTGTAAAAAAGCTGTTCAGAGACCAGCAGTGGGCAGCTGTGGTTGGCAGGGCAGGGGCAAAGCAGCCATTTCAGAAGCTGAGCTTTGCTCCAGCCAATTCTGCCAGACAAATAAAAAACAGGCCAACTTATCTCCTGATCCAGATGTAGAAAGCCTTAAGGATCCAAATCCCAGGAGCCACAACCACTCAGTAAGGAGAGCACTGAGACACTACAGAGGGGAAGCACTCTGCCAAGGCATTTCTGAGCTCCTCACCAGGGCTACAGCACGAACTGGCCCCCAGCACTCACCTTTCATGTACAGCTTTGTGGTCTCTACAATTTCTTGGTACACCACAAACTCTGGGAGTTCTTTGAAGAGGACTGAGCTCGGGTGGATGAACACTGGGTCCTCCAGGAGTGCAGTCTGTGAGGAAGCACAAAGACTGAAGCTAAGACAAGTTACTGACAATTTAATTTCTTCACTGCATCTCATTTCAGTCTCTCTCAGATCACAAGATTTCTTTAAGTGACGAAGGTTTTTAATAACCCCATCAACTTCTGCTTTACCTTCTCTGGACACACCAAGCACTTTACAAGATGAACTAATGGTATTTCTTAGCTCTTTTACAACATTTCCTACGTGAACACCATGAAATTGCAACCATGCAAACTTAAATTCCACAGAGGGAAGTTGTAAGAAGTCAGCACAGGCAGCCTGAGTGCTGCACCCAGCCAGAAACCTGGGCTTTGCACAGGAGCACCATTCTGGGGGAGGAGGAACTGGGCCCAGCCAAGCTGTTCACCTTGTAGGCATTTTTCCACTTGTCATCCAGGAGCTCCTCTGCCTGAACCCTTCGGGCAAGGTGATCCCCCAGCCCTGCCAGCACAATCTGCCTCAGGTAGGTTACTTGAGCTTCTGTTGGGGGCTTCATCTTTGGATCAACGTAGAGCCCAGCGTCCGTGCAGACCGAGTTCACTGCGGGGAAAAAGAGGTGAGAGATGATTCAACAGGAAACAAATCAGCTCTGTGGATATCTCATCCCCCCAAAGAGAATAAACACAATTATTTTCAGTAATTGTGAATTGAGGAGCAATTCCTGCCCGGCCCCACTCACCTGCTGTGGTCAGCTGTCCTCTCAAGCGCCGGATTTCCAGCATGGCTTTGTACCTGAGCCCGTTCTCCTCACAGAACTTACGGGTGCACCCTGCATATTCACAGGCCCCCACTGCTCCTGGGAGTGGACAGACAGGAGGTCAGTTGTCCTGATTAAACCGAGGGTGGGACTGGGCAGGGTGTCCCAGTCAATGCATGCATTTCACAGTTCCCTCTCAGCACTGGGAACTGGAGGCTGCCCAGAGAGCAGCCTGGAAAACATTGCTGAACCCAGCCCTGCAGCATGGAGGTGCCTTTGGCTGTGCCAGGCTGAGGGCTTGGGGTGACAGGAGGAGACCAGGATGGAGTGAGTGGCACAGGGAATCAGGGGCTGTACCTAACATCACCATAAGGTCCCCCAGCTTCTGCATCGGCCCCTGCCCAGCCCAGACCTTCTGCATCTGTAAAAACCTCGCTCTCTTCCCCTTCAGCTGGGCTGCCTCCTCCTCGCTCACTGCTGGCCTGAAAGGAACATAGAACAGCAGCAGTGGGAGCTGTGCTCTCAGGCAGAGGGGCACGGAGCAGGAGGCACAACTGTGACAGGGACACAGCCTCTGGGCAGCTCAGGCCCAGCCACTCACCTGTCAAACTCCTCAAAGAGCTCCCTGACGGTCATGGCAGACACGATGGTGATGCTGTAGGGCAGGCAGTTGTGCTGCCTGCTCAACGCCAGCATCTTTGCATAGCGGGGGGCTACAGGAAAAGTGGCCATCACCCTGCCCAGGGCACTGATGGGGCAGCTCAGCTTCGCTGCCAGCTGCTGCTTCAGCCTGGCAGAGGGGAAAGAGATCTCATGGAACGAAGTAATTTTGAATTAGAACAAGTTTGTGCTCCTGGTTTTGGCACCCAATTAAGCTGATGTGTTTTCTCAGGCTTTGTTACGTGCTGGTCCCAAAGGCCAGGGGAGAGATTCCACTTCCTAACACAGCTGCCACCAGCCCTGCGTGGACACTCCCAGCACAGACTCTCCCTGCCAAACACACCCAGGGCCAGTGAAACAAACAGAGGTGAAGCAGAGACTGAAACGATGCCAGGTTCTGTGCCAAAGCACGAACTTGGATGTGAGGGCTGAGGTGGCAGAGGAGGCAGGAGGACAGCAGAGCCCACAGGCTCGACAGTGGAGGATCACAGGCATTACCTTCCTGTCGTAGGGGGCTCCTTTAGGGCACCCAGGGCTATCAGCAACTCCTCAGCTGCTGCGAGCGCTTCCGTGGGAGGCGGCGTTGGGAAGGGGAAGTTGATTACCTATGGAAACAGGAGACAAAGCCCTCAGTGCATCACTGACACAGGATCTTTGAGGGATTTAAAGATCCTGCCACTGGAAAACAGTCTGAGTGCAGTAAGAAGGTCTGGAAGGGAGTGAAATCCTCCCCTCTGGTTACGAGTGCCAAAGAAAAGCATTTAGGATGCTTGCCAGGAGTGAAAGGAAAGGACACATAATGGCAGGAAGTGCCTGGAACAAAAACATTAGGAAACAGAAATACCAGAATCACCCTTCACTGCCACTGACTGCAGGCACCGCCCAGGGCAGGCTGCCTGAAGGTCCAAATTTAAGTGTCCTGCTTTCTGAAAGTGCTCCAGTATCTCCAAAGCACAGCCTCTGTTTAGACAGGTTTTTTTTTTTACCTCTAAGAATGTAAGAAAGCATTTACTGCCTGAACAAACATGTCTGTTAGGGCCTAGTAGAGTCCAGAACAGCTTCTGCAATTTGCAGAACCAAAATGGACTCTCAGGATCTTAATTTCTGCCACAAGGCACAGCTTCCAGCAACGACAATAAAATACATTTCTGTTTGTTTCTTTAAAAAACCACTTTAATGGGTGCTGTAGTACAAAGCCCTTTCCAACTCACCTTTTCTATATTTAATGCCTTCATTTGCAGAATCAAATCTTCTACTGGTCGCTTTGTTATTTCTGGAGCAGAAAATTTCTCAAAGTCCATGAAAACTGCTGAAGAGTATAACCTAGTGGACCAGAAGTGCTATTTAGATTCTTAAAAGAAATCGTAACTCAAGAGATATGCATGAAAAATTAGCAAGGGATTAAAAAAAAAGGCAGCTGTGGATAGTACTTACACAGTTAGTGTAAGTACTTATAATTATATATATAAATACACTTATACTTACATATAAATACTTATATATATATGTAAGTACTTATATATATATATATATATAAAAGTAAGTACTTATAATATATAATTATATTATAAGTAAGTACTTATAATTATTTACAGGGCTGGGCCATTTGTCTGATTCACAACAAGCTAACTGGGATTGGTGAAATCTAATCTGGTCATGGTGAAATCTAATCCAGCCACAAAAATAAAGAGTTTTCAGCAAGAGCAAGGCCCCTGAGAAGCCAAACTCAAACCAACATCACCAGTGGCTGTTCACACTTGGCTTCACCTCTCCTGCTGGCATGCAGGGCAGACAACCCCAAAACATTCTGAGCAACAGGGGCTGCCAGTGGAAGGGGCAGTGGGATGGGTGATGCCTTAAATGGCTACCTAGAAACAGAGACTAGACAGGAATAAAGGAGGGATTTATTGGAAAGGACTTCAGGTGCACACTTTGGGGTCCACAGGTCCTGCCTCAGTGGATCCCAAAATGGAGGCCTCGGGTCACGAGTGTTTCACACTTTTATAACAACATCAATTCACCAACCAGAACCCAGCCAATGATGTGATTTCCCCCAGCTTGCCCCCTTCTTCCCAAGATGATGGTTTACAGTTCTTGTTTTTAGGTGTCTTTGAAGGGCAAATTAGAGGTTTTGTCATGTCTACCTCAGCACAGAGAACAGCGTAAGAGAGCAGCATTTAACAAGCTACAGTTACACCAGCAGTACAGCATTTGAAAAACGTAAAAATTAAAACCTAAGGCATCATGGGGATGATTCAGACTCACTGAGACCCCCTGGGCTGTTTGTTCCTGCTGCCCCCTGTCCAGCAGGACACTGACCTGTAGCAGTGGCCGGGCTCGGTGCGGCCGGCCCTGCCTGCCCGCTGGTTGGCCGAGGCCTGCGAGATCCAGGTGACCCTGAAGGACGAGACCCCTGTGATCCTGTCATAGAAACGCCGCTTGACCTTCCCGCAGTCCACCACGTACTTGATGCCCGGGATGGTCAGGGATGTCTCGGCCACGTTGGTGGCCACGACGCAGAGCCTGGTGCCAGGAGGAGGAGGCCTGAAGACCTGCGAGAGACAGATGGGTGTGTGAGAGGAGGGGACAGGAAAGGGACAGGAAAGGGACAGGCATTCATCCTGGGTGGGCTGCAAAGGAATGGCAGCACCTATGGTATTGCAAGGGGGACCCAGGAGCCAGAGCAGAGGCTGAACTCTGTTGTCTCCAGCTCTGGAGCTCTTTGCCCAGCTCAGTTAAGCCTCAGAAATGACCACAGGAGCTCCAGGTGGAGCACACACCAGCACTGAGCTGTGCCCAGACACTGTCACTGCCTCCAAAGGCAGGAGGGAACACGGGGATCTGCTCAAGCATCCTGATGTGCCCAGGGCCAGGATGGATTCAGAGATCCTGCAGGACTGCCACTGATCATCTCTCCCACCCTGCTGAAGTGGCACATCAGGGAGAGCACAGCCCATCCCAACCTGGGCCATTCAAGCTGATGGATAGTCCAAGGTGGGAATTTTGGCTCATTTGTGATTTCAGACAATGATCCCACGGATCTGTAACACCTTCTGCCCACTGTGACAATAAATCCTTTACCTTTGCCTGTTTCTCCGGTGCCAGCAAGGAATAGAGTGGGAGCACATACAGAGGCAGGGACGAATCAGATTTCTCATCTGTGGGAAAACAAACCACCATTGTTCAGTCCAACTTCCAGGCTCAGACCCAACAACATCTGCACAAACACCACTTCATTAAACCCAGGAAAGCAGTTGGTATTTTCCAATTAAGAGGTGGAGCTGGAAAACCCTAACAGTTTCCCACAGCTCGGGGCTGCTGTGGTACCACAGCAGTTCAGCACAGGACAATCAACTCATGTCACTCATTTCACAGGTGACAGGAGACAGGGATTCCTTCCTTCCTATGTGCCAAACCTTCTTCTGAGTCTCCATCCCCTAAATCCAGGTCGAGATCAGAGCCTGCAGCATCATCATCACTGTCAATGTCTCTGTCTTCATCTCCTTCATCCACTGGCACCACAGAGTAATTGTTCAGATCAATTTTGGGGAGCGTCTGAGAAAGAGAGGAAAGATGCCAACAACTCATTAAGAGGGGACACAAACAGCACTTTGCACTGCTCTGAAAGCAAAGCTGAGCTGCAAAGGTGACAGAGGGACATGTCCATGACATCAGTTAGCAGGATCTCCTGCTAACAAGGTGCATGGACACAAGCCAAACACCATCCTTGGGAACAAATGTCCACATTTTAGGTAACAAATGGTGAGATGAGGAGCAGCCCTGGTGCCAGCAAGTCTGGAGCTCCTTCCATTAAAGTTTGAGTGGTCAATACTCAATCTGAATGAATCTCCTGCCATATCATGCAGAGTTTCAGCACTTTGCAGCAGTGTGGGCAGCACTGCTGGAACTCCTGAGGGACAGTGTGGGCTGCAGGGCTTCAGGCAAGTCTAGAAGAGCTGGTGAGAGGCACAGCACAGGAGTGCTGCTTGCAGGGAGGCACGTGCTCCCTCCTGCCTCTTGGAGGAATTCTACCCATCACACATTACCAGAACTTTCCTCCTCTTCCTCGACTTCTTAAATTTCCTGGTTTCTTCCATCGAGTCTTCTTTGTCATCATCTCCTCCTACAAAAGCAGCCAGTGGAACAGCTGTTAGCTGAGCATGTTTTCCTCTTGGAAAAGGTCGTGGGAGGAGTGTGGTCCCACTCCCACCTTTCTGGGGATGCACAGTGTGGAAGGAGCAAATGGCCACACTCAAGGCAGAGGGGAACTGGAAGGGACCCTTCCCCAAACTCAAACCAGCACAATATTTAACATCAGCCATGACAATCGTCCACAAGGAGCCCCTTCCCCAAACCTTGTTTCTTGTGGTTTTAAAATAAAAGTTCACGTTTTTAGATGCAAATTAAGCTCACTTCTCAGAGGGATAAATTCAAAGTTGAACAGTTTCTGTGACATTACCTGCAGTGTTGTTTTTTTGGTATGGGAAAGCTTTCCTTAGTCTTCTACAGAGAGAGTGAACTTCTGCCTGGCCTGTTAAAAACACCAAAATGCCACCTGCAAGAGAAAAAAAGAAAAAGAAAAAAGAAACAAAAACGAACACAAAAACTTTAGACATGTTCAGCAGCAGGAATTTGAGAGGTTCTCAGCAGTGAAGTTCTCTCACCTGCAGGCAGCATGCGATGGATTTTACACACCTTCCTGAAGCACTCCCCACTGTAGTCATCCAGGGGGGTTTTCTTGTTAAAATGAACAGTGACAGGGAATTGCCTTGCATCTACCTGGGAAGGAAACACAAAGAAAAGGTTTGTTTGCTGCCATAAGTCCAGCACAATCATTACAGCCTTCATGGGACAGCTGGAAAAGCTCACCCTGTATTTCTGTTCAGCCCCACAAAACATCAGACCCACAGAAATTACTGGTGTTGTTTGCTCAGAATGCCACAAAACCATGCTAAAAACCACAGCTTTTCTCCCTTTCACATAATCAACTCTGACTGAATCCTTCTAGTTCTCCTGAACTTAAGGAGTTTCTCAAGATAATCAGATTCTGCCAGGGTGGTTTTCTGATAGAAGTGGAAAGAAAAACACCGAGTCCCAAAAGAAACAATAGCCTAAACAAAATGACTATTTTTAAACCGGTATCTGAAAGATTTCAGCACCAACTGGAAAGATTAGAGTGCCCCTATTTTGTAACTGGTTTTATCTTTATAAGGGCCACCCTCGCTGTATTTCAGCTCCCAGGGAGGGGAACAGTACCTGGATGACAGGAGGTTTAACAGAGAACAGCCTGGTGTTGTCAGTGAAATCCTCCACCCGTAGAGTTGCAGACATGATGATCAGCTTCAGGGGCAGCCCCTTCTGCAGGGACACAAATCTGTCACCCTGTGCCCCACACGTCTCCTGCAGAGCCCTGCTGCTGGCAGCCTCAGCCAGTGCAGCAATAAACACCTTGCTTTCTCCCAGGCTGCTGGGATTCGATTATCTACACGTGTCCTGTGGCACTGGAAGTCTCAAATGAACTGGATTTTGTCTGAAAAGTCACCTCTTGGTACTGATATGTGCTATGTCCCCCTTTGTGTGGGCTCTTCAATCATGCAGAAAGACACACAGGTTACTGAGTGTTGTTTCATCGTTTCTGTCAGATTCCCATGCAATTCCTCACCACAGGGAGTCCTCCCTCATGGAGCCTGTTTGTGTCTAACATCATCCCCTCCCTGGCCCATCCCCACCCAGGGCAGCAGCCCTGCCCCTCTCACCTTGTGACGCAGGGGCACAATGCGAGACAAGAGCCCTATCAAGATATCTGTGTACATGCTCCTCTCGTGGGCCTCGTCAATGATGATGACTTTGTACTTGGAAAGCATAAAGTCCTGAGGAGAGAGATCCCTTTCAGCACAGGAGGCCTCAGCCAAGGACACCTGAGTCAGGACAGCCCAGAGCTCCACAAGCACTGACCCCCATCCCACGGCTGTGTCTGTCACACACTTTAATGCACTCACCCCACACAAAGCAGCCTCTTTGGTTCCCAAGAGTCTCTTCTTGCTCTCATTTTACACAGCAAGATAACCTAATGTTTAGGGGCTTGGGCAGGAATATCAAGGGTAGAGATGAAATTAATCTCTGGTGCTGAAAGGATTCTGATTTGAAAGATTGGCAACAAATCCACACTGGCCTCTCTTCCCAACTATGCAAATAATTTCCCTTCTTATACACTGAGGACAGCAACTCACCTTCTGAATCTCTTTGAGCAGTACACCATCTGTCATGAACTTGATCTGTGTTTCCTCTGTAACGTTCCCTTCGTATCGGATTTGATAGGAAACCACTCTGAGGGGGGAGACACCAGGGCAGCCACAGGAAAAAGCATGGGGAGAAGCAGAAAGTCCATGTCACCCACAGAGCATCTCGGTGCCATCTTCCAGCAAGGTCTCAGCCTTTTTAAAGCTCACCTGTGGGACAGGTTCATCTCCTTGGCCACTCTCTGGGACATGGACACGGCAGCCACGCGCCGAGGCTCCGTGATCCCGATGGCGCCGCTGGAACTGACAGGGTGAGGAAAAGAAAAGGGCAGGGGTGTTTCAATGAAACAGAGAAGCACCCCAAAAACTGGCAAGAGGATTTCTCACCATGGCTCTAGAGTAAGTGGCATCATTCATACAGCCACACTCTTAGTTATAGTTAGAATAAAACCACAGAAGGGAAGTTCTGGGATTCCCTTCTGTGTGTACTGATATGAAGATGCATGGATTACAGCAATGCTGTTCCCAAAATGTTGTCTCTGCAATTTCATTTGCTGCATAAAAGTCCAATTCCTACCTGGCATATCCAGCTTCATAGAGGAACTGAGGCACTTGTGTGGTCTTGCCGCTTCCTGTCTCTCCACATATGATCACAACAGGATTCTCATTAATGGCTTCCATGACCACTTGCTCTTCAGCAAGGATTGGAAGCTTCAGTCTTGCTTCCTAAACAGTGTAAACCACAGATTTTAGTCACACTGTTTCTCACTCCTTTTTTTGTTTCCCCCAGGGTTGAAAACTGCTACCTTCCTCGGAGCACAAAACCACAAAAAGGAATTCTGCAAGCCTGTGGCCTGGAAAGCTCTAAACCAGTTAATACCACACAAGCATGTCTGAGAACCAGAGTCCTCAGAGCAGCTTCCCAGAAAGCAGACAGCAAGTTTAATTTGTGAAACTTCAGAGTCCCTTGAGTTTCTTAATATAGCACTTCAAGGGAAAACTCATTTCACAACTGTCTTGTCTGCTCAGACTCATGCAGAGCTTTCCCCATTCCTACATGCTGCCCTACCTACAACAAATGGGACAAAACCATCCAGCATAAGATAGAGCACAAGGGAGAGCTGAGAGACTTCACAAGATTCTCCAGCAAAGGACAATAAAGGACTGCTGATGATTCTGTAAGCACAACCAGAGACAGATGCTCATATCCTAAAACAAACAGAGTTTTCCTTCTGCTGGAGCAGAGAGGTTTAAAGCTCAGACCTGCAGCTGCAGCAGCTGCCAGAACAAGGACCCTGAGTGCACCTGACGAATACAGCATCCTTTCCAGCACCTCTGATAAGCACTGTGCTGCCCACCTGAATCTCAGGAGCTCTGTCCACAGGGATGAACACTGCAGGCTTGCAGGGTGCTTTGCTGGGGGCTGTGTGGGGAGCTGGGGCACTGGGACCAGCCGGAGGCTGCTCAGCCCCTGCCTTCCCCCCTCCTCCCTCTGGCTTCTCAGCAGCATTCACAGCACTGCCCGAGCACTTCTCAGTGTCTTCTTTCTGCTCTTCCTCCTCAGAGCTGCTGGGCTCTTCCTCAGGCTCTGATTCTGACCCTGAGCTGTGCCTTCTCTTGTTTGCTCCGCTGATGCTCCTGATCTTCTCAGGGACACCAGTCCTTGGCTCCTGTGTCACCCTGGAACAAAGCATGGACATTGGAACCGTGTTTTGGCACCTCAAACCAGGTGTCACTTCCCCAGTAAACAGGATCTCCACTCCTGGAGGTTTTCACAACCCTGCCAGATAAAGCCTTGGATGACCTGCTGGCTGCATTAGTACCTAAGTGTCTTCTATCCCAGGGTTTATTCATTTCTTCAGAAAGCATCTCTGCAGTTTAATTTTTAACTTCTGCCAAAATGGAGCTCTTGAAAAATCCATCTCTTGATAAAACTAGCAACTATGCCCAAGATCTGTAGATGTCTTACAGTACAAGAAGATAAGTAAATATTCATCCACTGATTTTGTAGTTTAGCATAATTGCTAAAAGTCTGCAGATGTGTCACCCACTTCATTCCTTATGAAAGAGCAACTTCTTTTAACTAACATCCTCTTTAAAAAAAAACCAAACTATCACATTATCAGGTAAGTACAGCAAATTATTAAACTCCATCCATTCTGAAGAACCTGTTTGCACCAAGAAGAAAAAAAAAATCAAGGAAAAGCTCAGAATGTGCCTGTTCAACCGCAGTGATCGATTCCAAGGGTTCTACCCCAAAATCACCTCACCTCTTAGCCTGATACATGCGCTCCCCAATCCCCAGTTTGGAAGTGGTGTACAGGAGTTTCATTTCTGCCTCAGGGGCCTGCACCTCGTTCAGCTTGCTCAGCAGCTCAGCTCGCTGTTTGGGGAAAACAACCAAAATCAGTGCTTGTTTTGACCAGGAAATAATTTCATTTCAAGATTTGCACTTGAGCATTACAGGCTGTGCTCTGTGCTCTGGCACATCCTGCTGTGCAGCTGGAAAACCTTCCTGCTGCTCCATGGTCAGTCCTCCCTGATGAAGAATTCAGAGCAAAAATAGAAATGAGGACTTGACATCACTGCAATGAGCAGCTCAGCTGCACCCTTCCAACAGCAGCGAGGAAAATGGATTTGAACTAAACCACTGGAATGAGGCCTGGAGCAATGGGAGCCTCCCCCCAAATCCCTCACGTGGGATGTGGCACTGAGGTCAGGCAGCCACAGTTCTAAAAAAGATCTCCACAGATCTCCAAAACCAGAGATCCTTTGTGACAGCCATTATTCACACACTAAAAGGATGGGGAATTTTGCCTGGAAAGGTCTTACAAAGACAGAAAAGCTCCATTTCCACACTGAAAATACACAATAAGCATGTCAGAAGCACTGACAGGCCAGTGTTAGGGGTGCATCGAGGTGTGCAGGCCAAAGCTGCTCACACCACCTGTTTCACAGAGTGCTTTTAAAATGCAATAAAGTCCCTGGCTGCTGGTGATGTACTTCACAACACTTGCTGGACCCACAAACAATGTGTTCCTGCAACTGACAGGGAGGGGAATGTACCTGTTTTTTCTTCTCCTTCTGCTCTAAAACTTTCTGCAGGTTTTTCTTCTGTTTCTTGCTCAGGGGTTTCTTCTGCTGTTGCACAACAGATGCGACTTTTTTCTTCTTTGCTTTTTTTGCTGGCAGGACCAGGGCATTGCTTTCGTCAATTCCCTTCAGCGTTGCTCCATCTGAAGGCAAGTGTTTGATTATTCACTCAGTGCCAGGTGGATTATTTTCAGCACACTGCTTAGCAGGCTTATCAAGCACCAGGCCAGATTTAGCTGTTTCAAACAAACACTACCCTCACACCCAGCCAAAAAGAAAAAAAATCCTGCAGCATCAGCAAGGGCAAAAGACCTCGAATCAGGATTCAATAACCCTGAGCTTCCTATAGCCCCGAGGGCGATTTTCCATGATTTATGTAACAACTCTGTGCAATTTCTGCCTTTTCACTCAGTTCCCCCGGGTCAGGGGGCAGAGAGCAGCACAGGACACAGCCTGCCCTGGGGTGACCGCCCAGCCTCCTGCCTCGCCCGGGCACCACTGGGTTTTCATACTAAAAAACTGCACAACTAAATTCTGAGTAATTAAATTAGAATACCAAAGGCGATTTTTAAAAATTAACACTTGAGAAAGCAAATGTTGAACACAAGAAGTATGTTAGTAGTTGCTTTAATAAGTAACGGAACCAGTGATCATCGAGTCCAACTCCTGAACTCCCTGAAAACGGCAACTGCTCTGACAGAGCTCTTAATGCAGAGCCGGCAAGATCAGAGAATGAGGGAATCAATCCGGCTGGAAAAGATCTCGGAGATCATGGAGCCCAGCCTGTGACCCAACACCACCGCACCACCCAGACCACGGCACTGATGCCACATCCAGGGACGGCGACTCCGTCCTGCCATTCCAGGGGGGTTTTTAAAAATAACAACACCGCTTCCAATAAAAGTGTAATAAAAATACAGCAAGGACACGGCAGCCGCTCCAATCTTAGCAGCTCCGCCGTCCCTTTTAGCCCGAGAGCTCAGTAACGAATACAAGGCCCGGGAAGA
>VZTN01035842.1:711153-764163 GCA_013400515.1 Erpornis zantholeuca | reverse complement strand
GGCCCTGAGGGGCGCGGCGGCGGCGGCGGCGGGGGGGTCACGGAGTCACGGCATCGCCTCTCTTGGGAAAGGCTTCTGCCATCATCGGCTCCAGCTTGCGAGCCGACACCGCCCTGTCAGACCAGAGCACTCGGTGCCACGTTCAGCCTCTCCTTAAACACCGCCAGGGATGGTGATTCCACCACCTCCCTGGGAAGTACGTCTCAGTATCTAATTACTTTTTTCTGGGAAGAAGTTCTTCTTGATGGTCAAACTAAACCTCTCCTGGAGCAGCTGAAGGCTTTGTTCTCATGTCCTATCACTTGTTTCCCCCCGGAGCCTCCTTTTCTCCAGGCTGAGCCCCTTTCCCAGCTCCCTCAGCCGCTCCTGGGGCTCCAGGCCTTTTCCCAGCTCCGTTCCCTTCTCTGGACTCACTCCAGCACTTCAATGTCTTTCCTGAACTGAGGGCTGAGAACTGGACACAGGACTTGTGGTGTGCCTGGCCCAAAGCTCACCTCAGAGCAGGGCAGGCTGTTCATCGTTGGGGGCAAATGGTGCCGAGGAGCTGCCCGGAGCTCTGAGCTCTGTGATGGGGTAGGAGGCAAAACCCTCCTGCCCCTTTTGGGTTGTGAAGGTGTTTATGACACCAACACAGTGTGGGTACATCCACTGATACATGACATGTAAATGTTATCTCTTCCGCAGCTTGCAGAAAGATGGATTCTCCAGGCAGTTTCCCCACCATGGGCTGCAGATCCCAAACCCATTGAACTCTCCGGGACCTGGACACTGGAGCTCCTGTCCTGCCTTCTCCCTTATCTCTGGGCTTGGCAGGTGTCCGGCCATGGATTTCACACTTCCACTGACCTCCGAGCGCTGCCAAGGTGAGGGAGGCACGTCAGGCAGATAACGTGTCCCCGTTCCACCTCAGCCTCCCTGAGCCCCTTCGGCTCTGGGGAGAGTTATTTAAAAATACGCCAGATGTAAGGCCTGTCTCGAGGCAAATAAAACTTGTGCATTGTTTAAATCACATTTCGATGGCCTCCAAATTTAATAAAGTAGTTGTACTCCCATAGCACAAAAATCTAAATGAAATGTAGAGCCAGTATACAACCTGCTACACATATTTTACTTTCATATGCAGTATGTCTGTATAACTTATCATCAAATTCCCATTTTTGAGGTTTCCTTTAATAAGAAGCAAAATCATGACCTTGACAATAAGTTACATAAGCAACATGTATACACCGTGAATTGTGGAGTCGTTTAGCTTGTAAAACACCCTTAAAGATCGCGGTCTAGCAGTGAATTGCACATTTAGTGCTTTATCACCACCAATTCCCGGCTCAAATCGGTTGCTGCAAAATCTCGATGGTCACTAGCAGAGCTCACATTTAGAAAGCACAGCAGCGAGAGTAAGTTACAATACAAGGTGCAAGCTGTGTAGGCTGGGAGCGTTACACAAGCGCAGCTGGGATGGCGAGGCCACGGCGAAACGCGCTCCTTGCCTCATTTTTGGGTCAAAGACACTTGTTGGTACTTCTTCAGGCCTCCCTGGGGAAAAATTAATAAACAGAGCGGCGGCGATTTTGCGGACATCCAGAGAAAAGCGCGAAGCGCTGGTTCTTCCCAGTGCCGACGCGGCGTCTGGTGACCTTTAGAGGTGACAGGGACCGCGCGGCGGCTCTCGGGTGTCCGGCGCGGCCGCTCCTCCATTCATCCCGCACCGCCCGCGCCCTCCCCGCGCTNGCCCCCGCTCCCCGCCGCCCCCCTCGGCGGGCGGGGCGCACCGCCCCGCACTTTTCTCTGCGGCGGAAGGTTACGGAGTGATGCGTCCCGACGGCGCCTTAAAGGGTGCGCGCGGAGGAGGGGCCGTAGTCAGCGCCGAGGCGCGGCGGGGCAGTGCGGGTCTGGGCTGTGTGGGTGTCTGCGGGACGGACCGTGCTCGCCTCGCTCCGCTGCTGCCGCCATGTCCCGGGAGCCCGAGATCATGGAGTCGCAGGTGATGTGGGAGCCTGACACGAAGCGCAACACCCACATGGACCGGTTCCGCGCCGCCGTAGCCAGCAGCTGCGGGCTCCGCCTGGGTGAGCGCTGGGTGGGGGCAGGCGGGCGCTGCCCAGGGCCGTACTCGGGTTGTGGGGACCGCCGGGCTTTGCCTTTTGGGGATTTGCTTCACCGTGGGCCCGCGGAAAGTCCGGGGGCCATGCGTCTGCCACTCAGGTCTCGGTCCCCGTGGATGCCCGGGCACCCCCCGGGGCAGGTGGGCACAGAGCTCTGGGCTGCGGGTGCGATGCTCTGCTTGAGCCTCAGCCAGAGGCCTCCGGGGCAGCATCCGCTGGTGTGGAGGTATGTGCTGATGGGAAATGCAAACAGCCTTATCTGTGCCTGGTGCTGCGCCTGGATGTCAGCCCGGGCAGCTCGGCATCGCTACCTGCGGAGGCTCCCGGTGTGCAGGGAACTCTGGGGCCAGGAGCGGCACTGGAGTGATTTAGTGTTTTAAAGGGATGTGGGAAGGCGGCATCACTGCCGCCATGGCTGTGAGGTGAGTGTCAGCCTTAGCGTGATGCTTCAGCAGCAGAGGCGTGTGAGAGTGGAGTTATGGCCGTACTCTTTCATTGTGAAGAGTATGTGTTGGCTTTTTGCTGTGCTTCTGCCACAGCTCTTGAACTGCAATCCCTGCTTTGCACTTGTTCAGGAATACCTGTGTGGCTGTGAATAGGTGTGTGATTCTTTGACTTGGGAACAACCTGTTGCCTTTGAAATAAGGCCTGCTTTGGGCAGGGGTTGGATCTTCAGAGGTGTTTCCAACTCAGAGTGTTGTTTTTACTTGCACTTGTTTCTGTAGGCTGTGTCTCCACGCTGTCAGGAGTCAGTGGTGCTGGCTCTGTGGGCTTAGCTACATCATGGTCCAGGTAAACTTCAGTGCATGTGGAAGTCAAGCCCTTCAGTTCTGATTAATTTGTTTTATATTGCTCTTTCTGAGTATTTGGGGCCCAGGTTGCTTGTGTAGCTTTCCTGTAGTCATTTGTCTGATGCGGGGTGAAAGGAATAGTTTTGGCAAGTGGCTTAGAAGTTTGTCAGTCCAGCATAGATGTCAGTGGTATGAGCAGACACATTCTGGAGTGGTAGCAGTGTCAATAGTGCTTCTGGCAGTTTGTGTCTAGAAAACAATTCCTCACCTTGATTACTATGTGGGTCAGCCAGGTCGTTATTTTGACTGCTGGTGATTTCCCATTGGAATCTGAGTGTGTAGTGTCTAACTCTCCTGCTGGGTGGGAAGCAAGTTACTCCAGGGTTTTAGCCAGCTCCCGAGTGGAGTGTGATGTAACTGGTACTCATATGATCAAGAGCAAATGCAGTTTCAGAGGGGCTGCTTGTGTTTATGGCTGAAACAACTAGAATTCTTTCCATCCCACTTGGAAGTGGCTTTCTCTATTTGAAGGTGGATTCCTGTGTATATATAGAAACCTTTGTCAGCTTCCATTAGGTTTGCACTGAGTGCTATTCACAACAAAGAATGGATGCTTTATGTAACATTAAGATGTGGACTCTCTGTGGAGAGCTGAGGGCAATATAGCCCTTTAGACAGTGCCTCTGCTGGGCCCTGGAAATATAGTAACAAAATGCAATGTTTGATTGTTGAGTAACAGGCCTGTGCCCTGAAGGACTTGCATGCTGAAGCTTATTTAGAACAAACTGAATAGATGAACCAGAACAAACTGTTCATGCTGTAAGAAACAAAATTAGTAGTGACCTGTAGCTTCTTGCATGTATCAAATGATTTAGACCACATGGTACAACTGGGTTTTGAAGGAGGAGATGGAAACTTAAATTCTTTTTGTGTCAAGTGTTATCTCTGTGCAGCTAATGTGTGGAGTAGAGGATAGTGATGAGTAACTTTGGAGCGTAAAAAGGGTGTGTAGAGGCTGGGATTTGGGCAATGTGTAGATAAAATCTGTGTTGTGGAGAAGAGTCTTTGCCTTGTCTATCAATAATACCTAGGGAATGATATCACCTTGATGGAAAGGATCGAGGTGGGATAAGATGTGGAAGGACAGACTGGCTGGGAAAACAGCTACATAGTGGCTAAGTGTGAGTAACAGTGCAGAGATGGTTTTGAATGTTTTTCTCTTAAAAATCTGGAAGATGCCCTCCTTGTAGGGAAGGGATTGCAAAGATGACTTTTGAAGCAATTGGCTGGGTAACAGGCTGAAAAACCAGAGATAATTGGTGAAAATGCCTCTGAGTGGTTTAGCTGAAAGCATCGAATAAGGAACAGTTGGCAGAGCAGGAAACTTACTGTTGCTGATGGCAGATACTCAGATTTAATTGGTTGTTGGCACAGCTTCAGATAGTGTGGACATGATGAGGAAATGTCACTTCCAAGCTTGTGATGAGGAATTGGCTTCAGTTATTCATACCTAGAACTGTTTTACACTAAATTTCAGCATTTAGTTTGAATTGTGGGGTTTGTTATGCATCCTTCAGGTTACTTCATCTGTCTCACATTCGTGTAAGACTTAAACTGCTTATTTCCATGTTTTTAATGACATGTCATGGTTTTAATACCTAGCTAGTAAACGTCTTGTTTGACTTCATTCATTCTGTTTCAGCATGAAAAGGTAAGCTACAGTCTGTCAGACCTCATAATTACTGAAAAGTAGCTGTCCTTCCTGTAGCAGTGATGTTGATACTATGGTTGGATAACGAGGCCATCTAATCTCCATGTCACTGAACTATCAGAGGCCTTTGGCCCCAGACTGGGACCTTACAGCAAATGTCCCTTGTCAGGAAGCCTTGTTTATCTTTTGCTGTGTGAAAGTATCATGTTGATAGATAGGGAGTGGAAGTGTCAACAAGCAGGACTTGTTTAATCTTCAGTTGCACTGATGGCAGGCGAGTGTGTGTAGATACTGCACGGAGTTATTAGAAAAGGTCACTGTGTCTGTGGTGGCAAATGGCTCCTAACACAGTCAGGTGAAGTGGTGCCATCTGTTCAGGTGTCCAGGTAGGCTCTGTTGGTTCTATTGTCACTTGCCTTGAGCAGAAGCAATCTATTCTCTGGTTGGATTTATCTTCCTAATTGTTTTAGCCACAAAGGTTCTTTATCCGGGATATCCCTAATTGTAGTTTGTCTGGATTCCTGTAATTATCTGTATAATGCTGACACATATCTCTTACTTCCAGCCAACTATGATGATCTATACCAGTGGTCAGTGGAATCCTACTCAGACTTCTGGGCAGAATTCTGGAAATACAGTAACATTGTCTGCTCTCGCCTCTATGATGAGGTAAGTTCAGTGCTTCTCTTGCAGCAAGTGCTGCGAAGGTGTAATAAACTGATTTTACAATCAGTCTTTAACCTCTTCTTAGAACTCTGGTGAGTGATAAGAGGAATCTGTCTAGTCCTGAATTTCCTTGTGTGGTGGGTGGTGGTGTTCAGTTGCTGGTACACTTTAGGCCAGTGAAGTCCTGAAGTTTTGTTGTCCTAAGCAGTTCTGCTGTGGTGTCCTTGTAGTCATGGTGCTCTTGCACACCTTGTCATTCCTGGCTGCTTGTGAGGAGTTTGCCAATGCACTGCCTTAGGATTGTGCTGGTAGAACATCATCCTGGTTTTGTAAATGCTGGCATGCTGTCAGGTTCATGTTTACCTTCCCTGAGTCAGCTTTCCTGATAAGCACACCTGTTACACTCTGGCTTTGCAGAACTGGTTATGGAAGCTCTGCAATCAGGTGTAGGCTTGAAATATCTCTGAGGGAATGGTAGTGGTGGAACACAGGCGCAGGTGGAACATCAGACAGTGCCAGAATTCCTTTGGAATAAAGATGACTCTGCAGAGCTTGCAAATGGAGCCCTTGTGCAGTCCTAGTGTAGGATATCAGCATCACCCTGTGGTTTTCCATCTGAGGAAGATGTTGGGCTAATTACTTAAAAACCTTGATGCAGTGGAACCTTCCTGGGATTGAGTAGGGAGCACTGCACTCATCTTAATCCCTGGAGTCCATCTGTTCCAGAACCCTCAGAGTACTGGCAGTCCTGCAGAGGGGACTGGTAGGGTTCTTTTGACTCCTCCTGTTTTATTGATTTCTGTACTGAAATGATAGATCAAGTGGTTCTTCCTCTCATGGGACTGTGTCCTCAGGTGTCTTATTTAATGTGACCCACCCTTCAGAAGAGTGAATGCAGCAAGAGTGTAAGAACTAGCCTGCTTTGAAGTACGTGGTCTGAGGACTACAAACACTTAATCTTTACATTTTCTATGGATGTTAACTCGAACTCTGGAAACTGTCAGAATAACTGAGTTGGTCTGTGGTAGCTAGAGGGCTGAAGAGTTTGATTTGAAGTGTCTTACAGCTTGATCTTGGCTGTCTGTTGGAAGTAAACATTGCATTTTGAGGTAAAATTTTTAATAAACAGAGTTGACTCTTTTGTTCCCAAGCAGTGAAATAGCTTCTACTTCCAGAGTTCATGCTAAGAAAAACAATAAAACCTTGTGTACATAGCATGAAAGCAGCCAGTATTTTATTTAATCCTAGTAAAGGTTTTAAGTATGTGATGCAAACGTGCTGATGTTGCTGTGTAGCAGTTGACATCTGTGGCACTTGTGAAATGAACAGAGGTACTTCAGAGTGCAGAGCTGTGCTGGAATGGCAGCACTGGCATTGGAATGTCCATGTACCAGCAGCTGTTTGTCAATGAAGGATGTGTCTGAATTTCTCCTTTTGCTATGAGAAGCACCTGACACCTGTTGGAGGGGCCTCGAATGGAGGGATCATGTTGTTCATCTAACAAAGTACCACTGCTAAGGATTGAGTTTAGCTAGGAGTCACAGGTGTTACTGGGGGAGAAAATACTGGAGTATGAGTCCAGCACCTTGTGCTAGTGGAGCTCTTCAAAGCTCTGTGAAGGATTTTTTCCAGTTCAGAAAAAAACAGTTATGTTGGATCTTGTCCTGGAAAATGTTGAAAATGTTCTGCTCGCTTTTCTTCAAGCTGAGGAAGTCAGAAATGAGTCAGTTTTAAGAGCAGCTTCTAATTGCTGCAGTAATACATGTTAGTATAAAAATCGTTTGTGCAGCCTGAGTTGATAAAACATAAATGTTATAACTCACTTCTTGCTGATTGTTAGGAGCAAATAAATCTGCATCCCCTTTTTTTAGAAAATACATTTGAAATAAAGTAATGCAGTAGTGCACTTCCACATGAGTTTTAACTTAAAAGTTAATTTTAAGATTGCCTCCAGTCATACATACATTGCTCTCAAAGCACAAAACCTTTAGGTTTTCTGGAATGGGATGTATTTTGAGCTCTGCTTGGCTTTCAGAAGAGCCTTTCACTTGGCTGTAGGAGTGCTGTTTCTGTAATGTATGTGCAATCCATGAGAGAACCTGAGGGTATAAACTGAAGCTTTCAAAAACACAACTGTAAAATAAAGTTTCTATTTAAAGATTTCCAGATAAATGTGCTTCTGAGCAGCTGAATCACTAAGCAGGGGGACATTTTGGGAGGAATTTAGACCTGTGGCTAATGCTAAGGGGCTCTTTACCTATTATTAAAGTTAGTCTTAACTGTGACTTAGGAAGGGGTAGTTTAATACTTTGAGGTTTAATTATTTCAGGATGGGGGAAGTTATTTCAGCTGAACATGTTTTTGATGATTTTTTCATTGCATTTTTCTGTTCTTTGCATGTCTTAGTCCTATGTGGGGAGTTACTTAATATGGGTTTGCTAGGTTGTTGGATCCTCTTAATCCTAAAAAAGTGGGAACTGGAATAAAAAGCTGGAACTCTTCTGTTACATTTGACTGTACAATTCCTTATTTTGAGTTACCATTGTGTGAGTTCCTGCTGCTGGTCTCTCCCCACTGTGACTCACGGTGGGGAAGAGTGGATGCTCACACCTTCCTGGGGTGTCCCTGGGGCAAACCCCCAGTGTTGCTGAGGGCTGTGTGGATCTCCTGGTCTGGGTGTAGTCACAGTGGTTTGTTTTACTTGTGTATTAAAGGCTGGTCCAAAGGTAGAACTGTCAGCAGGGAACTTTCCCTAGTTTTGTTGTAATGATGTATTTGCTTGTGTCAGTTGACAAATAATTAAACTTTCCAGGCCCCTAATTACAGGATTCAGTGTCTGTTTGCTATCTGTAAGCTGGGAGAAGTGATTCTTGCCTAACAGAGTCTGCAAAGAGCTTGGAAGTAATTAGCTGACTTCTGTACAATGCTGTGAAAAAGCAATTGTATTACAGTTCTCCAGGAATGAATGCATGCTGTATTTTTTTCAGGTGGTGGATACCTCCAAAAGTATTGCAGATGTCCCGGAATGGTTCAAGGGCAGCCGCCTGAACTATGCAGAGAATCTGCTGAAGCACAAGGACAATGACAAGATTGCACTGTATGCAGCAAGTAAGGAAAGCTAAGGCCTTGTATTTATTTGCTGTTCACAGGACTAGGCCTTATGAAAGAGCTCTGATGAAACAGGGAAAGAAACTGGTTTGGATGAGGAGAGAAAAAAGGGTAATAAAGTCAGTAACACTGCACAATCTGTGGTACAGCTCTGCAAAAAAACCCCAGCGAAATGTGTTCTGGGAATATAGCTAGTTCTGGAAAGTCCTTGGCAGGCTAAATGAAGTTTTCTTAGAATATGCTCAGCTGCATGAAGGTAGTGGAGGTCATGCTGTGTTTGACAGCACTTGGTATTTGAGGTATCATTTCACATTTGTCAGAAGCACTTACCTACCTCTTGCCTTCAAGGAAGCATTTTGGCACTGTAGCTCAATAATGTCCTTCCCACCCTCTTCCTGTGCCTTTTATTTTGGAAATACTAAGAACTACATGGGGTTTAGGTAAGAATTAACTGTGCTTTTGACAGCACAGAAATAATAGTTATGTGTGTGGAAGACTTAGAATTTTAGTTTACTGGAATACTAAATCTCAGTCTTAATTTTCATTGAGCTGAAGATTTGAGCATAGTAAAATCTGTGTGTATTCATGGGGATGGTCGTGCTAAGACACAGAAGGGAATTTTTTTTGTATGCTGACTTGGGTAACTTTAAAAACCAGTTCTAATCTCTGTTGGATGGGATTAGCTTCTGTTCAGGTGTGTGAGTGCTTCTTTAGGGAGCTGCATTTTGGGCTTCCCTTCTGCTGGACCTAATCCTTATCATGAGACTGACCAAGCAGTGATGTTTCTTAGTAGCTTATCAATGAACAATGAAGCCTTGCAGCTCCTTAGCAGAGAAAATGATGCAGAACTCTGCACTGATTGTGTAGGTGTTAAAAATCTTAGTTTCTGGTTTTAGATACATGGGAATCAGTTTTTGAGTTACAAATAAATTGTTTTTAAACAGCTGTGTGAGCCAACAGTCACCTTCTGCAAGCTTACTGCTGGAGGAATACTTAGCAGTTGCATTTCACTGCTGAGAGGTATTGAAAGAAACCTCTCTGATCTCATATATCAACTGATCAACTATCAGTTCAAAGAGAATGATGAAATCTGTGACCCACTTTTGGTGGAATAAGAATTGATCTGGTAAAGCCTGATGGAATTGAGGCTTGTAACCAAAAGCTGGCTTCAAAGTAATGGACTAATCACTTTCAGATTTTGACATTGTTAGAAAAGCTTCTTATTTATTATTTAGTGGAGGAAAAAAAGTCAATGTAGTTAAGTACATCTTGTGGAGCACCTGAAAGCCAAACATTGATTAATAAGTCAACTCTAAATGTATGTAGAATTGATGTGATTGATTTGTTAATGTTAAAAACTAAACATACAGCTTGAGAAAGTGGAGTTCAATATTGTCCTTTCACATTATCACAGGAATTATTATCGATTTAGGGAATTGCTTGGTTTGACATGTGATTACATTGTTCTGTAGGTCTTTTTTGTTAGGAAGTCATGGGGTGTACCAGAGACTGCTTTGTGTCACATAATCACAGGTGGTGATAGCAAAAGGAGCAAAATTATTTTCTAGTTGATTATTGTATGAGTGCTGGAATGAACAATTGGCTCCTCTGTGGTGAACCGGCTTCCACCTGCATTTCTTTCTTGACCTTCTGCTGTGTTTAATCTTCTTAAGACCTCTTAAGGCAGAGTATTTTTTGATAACTCCCTGCTGCTAGGTCAGAGTGGTGGTTTGTGGGCCTGGGGTCAGGTTTGTGTTCACTGGGGATGATTCTGTGGAAGCAGTGGGTGTCATAGGGCATAGGAATGGAAATGTAACTTTCCTAAACAATTTCACTTGCCGCTGGCTCCCATGGTGAATCTTTTTTGTGATTCTCTTCTCCTGGGGCTTTAATCATGGAGCAAGATCAGAGTCTCATTTCCTGTTGTTCTGTGGGAACATGGGCTCTGTTGGCAGTTCCTGCTCAGTTTGTGAACTACATGTAACAGGGACTTGGGTTGTTTTGCATCATGACCTGCTCCCTTGCTCTGTTAAGTCCAGATTTATTGGTGTGAGAGTCTAAGAAGGCAAAAGAGTAAAAAATACCATTCCCTGCTTAAGGCAGTCAGACTGATGGCAGCTGTTCTGTAAGGACCAGGGTGTGCAGCTCACGTTTCCTGTGACATCCCTGGCATGTGTGTGTTCATAAGAAGCACTGGATATTGGAAATAGGACAGGCCACATGGTTTGCAGGAGTCCCACTGAGGATGTACAGGAAGGGACTTGAAGGTGACAGATTTTCGCTTTCATAACATTTAGGTTTGTTCATTTTGTTTCACGAGTGATTTATTAACAGCTTATGTAACATCTGACATTCAGTACAATAGGGAAAACACCCTGCAGATCCTTTCAGAGGTGAATGGAGTCGGGTTCAGTTTGTTTGCTTTGTGCTATGCTGGCAAAGGCAGATGTTCCCAAAGCACATTGAAAGTCAGGCCTGTACGTGCATGATTTTCTAGCCAGTGACTAGCTCTAATAAAACCTGAACTTGGGAGCTTGTGCTGCTTCCCAGACCTAATGAGAAGATTGAGCAGAAAGGGAAAATGAGGTTCTTACCATGTTAGAAATTAGCCTTATCAGTGAAATCTATTTGCTGTGAATCCTCTTTGAGAGCACACCTTTCTCCAGTGAATCATTTGTGTTTCTGCAGATGTTTATCTTTAGAAATGCCCTCATGCCTACTGAACAAATACCACTGATTGATACTTGATTCCCATTAAAAAGAAGAGGTTTTGGTGCAGCATAAAAAGAACTTTAAAAGCAAAAGTATAAGTATTAGTGGAAGCTGTTCTCTTAAAAATGCTTTCTATTCTTCTAGAATTAGTTGTTTGTACTGAATTCATGTTGCAATGTCTGATTTCTGACTGCTTCCTTTAATTTTCTTTCCTCAGGAGAAGGCAAAGAAGAAATCCTGAAAGTTACTTTTGAAGAACTGAGACAAGCTGTAGCTTTGTATGCTGCAGCCATGAGGAAGATGGGAGTAAAAGTAGGAGACAGAGTTGTGGGTGAGTAATTTTTTTAAGGGACAGGAGGTGGAATTTTTTTTTAAAAGTGCAAGTGAGTAGTCAGACAAACATGACCATAAAATAGTGTTTCACATAGAATTTCACATAAACATTCTAAAGAAAAGGCTCTTATGCTGCTGTATTTACATTTGTAGGAAATGCATTTCTGGAGGGAAGGAACCTGGATTAACCTGCATGTTCTCTAGTGCTGAAGGGGGAAGGGAAATGCTTCATTCACAAAGGTCTGCTTCAGAAACTCTCTGTGGAAGCAGAGGGGATGGAGACCCTGCCTCTAGCTGAGCCTTGAGTCATGAGGTCTGGCAGATTCATGTGGGGCAGTCTGGCAAATGATGGCCCAAGGTTGGTTGGCCTGGTGCCACTGGCAGTTCCTGACCCTGTGGGCCTGGTGCTCTGTGAGCTGTAGGTCTGGAGGAGAGAACTTGTCCTGCCACCAGGATGGTGGGAGTGAGTGGCTGATGGGCAATAACTTTTCAAGTCTCCAGTGCAGAGATGAGTAGTCAGAACCCTGTGATCCTTTCAGTAGCTCCCCACATCTTCTGCAGTAATATTTCCTGTCATGAGGCTGTCACGTGTGTTTTTCTATACAAACAGGTTTTTGTCCTGTGAACAGTCAGTACAGTGTGCAGTCCAGGTGTGGAAAGGAGTTAAGTTTATTTCTAAATTGCTGGTTTTGATCTTCCAGCTGAGCTGCTTCACCTCTGTTTTGTGTGCTCTGTGGTACTCTTCAGTTTGTCAGTGTAGTGCAAGTCAGAACTGCAATATCCTTGAGGCTCCTTGGCTCCTACCTGGCAGCTCTGCTGGTGTTTGTTATCCATTGCACTGCTGGAATCACATGTTCTTTGAGCAACACTTGGCCATTATCCTAAATAAGTGTAAATTCTTACATGATGCAAACCCAAAGTGATGAAACTCTTGGTTTGTTTTCTGTGTGCTATAAACTTGAACCTGTGTCTTGAAAACCAAATTTTAAACCCACACCTATGACCTGGAAATGTAAAGCTACTCAGTAGAACTCATTTCTTGCATATGGTATGAGTATTCTCTGGAACTGGCAGCCAAACATTAAATTATCACAGCTGGTGGCTTGGTTTTTAACACAGAATTAGAGCTAAATCCCTAATTAGGTAGGAACCATACAGTGAAATTGAAAAGGTTTGTCTGAATGAAGATGAAGATTCTCCAATTTTATCTCAATTTTCAACCTTAATGCTGTCATGTTCATATTTGACCACTTCTTGAGCAGAAACAGCAGGGAAAATGTACTCTGAGCTGGAGAAAACATGGTCTTGAAATATAGCTGTAGCCTGTGCTGCTAATAATGCTATTATAATTTTAGTAACAGTTCCTTTTAGTGAATGACTGTCTTGTTCAGCACTGCAGGCTGCCTGATTTCTGAGTATTTCTTGGTTTTGCAACTGGCTTACCTCTTACTTAAATTAAAAAAGCATAGTTGATGCTTTAAAAAATATTAATGAAGTAGTACAATTTAGGTATTTCAATAGGGTCTCAACTTCTCTGTTTCTCTGCTATGCCAGAGGATATTGGCAGTCCTTGGAAGAGCTGAACTGTAGCATTGCAGTCAGGGGCTGAAGCTTCCCAAACTGGGTTGGGGGAGAGAGGTAGAGATAATAAGTGTTGGGTGGGAAAGCTGGAGTCCTACACCCACCTGTGGAATCAAAAATCAGACTCTGCAAAACTTGCCAGAATCCATGGGGCTGTAATTTGTGCCAAAATTTAGAGCAGATGGCAGAAAGGCAATTCTTGCTGTGCTTCACAGTAGGAACACAGGGCATGCTTCTACTGCTTCTGAAAAATCAGTTTTTGAATAGAAGGGAGATATTATCTGAACCTTATTACAACTGTCTAACATGCAGTCAGCCTGTCAGGTTCTGATACCCTTTGTTGACACTTTCTCTTAAAATCTCGAGCTGTTAGCATTACACATGAGACTATTACTGTTGTGTTCCTGTGAATTTCATCTCCATGCTTTGCTGCCTCTAAGACAAGACTGCTTTAACTTCTCATTATACTTAACATACCCCCTAGTTTGTTCAATACAATTTATGGTTGCATCATGACAGTAATAGTATGTTAAAGCTGGAGGAGGGTGAGTGTGGGTGGACAGGCAGTGGTGTCAGCACTTTTTCAGCTTGGTTTCATCCTAGTCTTCCCTTTCCATCAATGAGAGCACTTAATAGTGAACATAATTGAAGCAGATGTGTTGTGAAACATATTTCTTCCTCTGAAGATGTCTTGCAGTATTGTCAGTGGTGCCTGTGCAGTTGGATGAGGCATACAATACCCACTGCAAGCTGCACTGATCCACGGTGAGGTGCTCCTAGTCTCCCACTGGCCATCTGTTTGGCAAACAACAATGACTGAAACAGGAATAAAATAAAACTGGGAGGATGTTTCTCTTCCTTGGATTGGTTGCTTCTACTCTATCCCTGTAGCCAGCTTTGCTCTGCTACAAGTCAGCAGTTAAAAACAATCTGAACTTCCCCATATGTTCACACAAAAACATCCTCAACAAAACCTCAGTGAATTGCATTGTTTAGAGCTGGTATTTTATCTATAGCAACTGTATTAGCCCTGGTTGCTTACGTGGGTTTTAAAGCTAGCTTTGTAAGAAGATTAGCATGGTGCTAATAGTCTCAGGCCACAGTAATGTTAGCCAGGGTGGCCACTTGCAAGTCCTGCAGGAGTATGGAATGCTGTGTTAACACTGAAGAGGGAAACTTGGGAGTGTGGTCTCTGAATTCTGTTCAGCTTGAGAGCTGCTTTAGTTCCATAGTGTAAGACAAGATATTTTAGTTGCTGTTCCCTATTTGCATTTTTTCTGGTGTGTTTTTTCAAGGCTCAGACAATCTTTGATGGAGGATTCCAGTTCAGTTGTTGATATTTTTTTTCCCTCCATGCAGATAACTAAATGTTTGGGTGCCTCTGTTTCTGAGTACACTTTTATTAAACTTCATGGAGGCATTAGGTGCTTGCATGAAATGTGTTCTCAGCAGTCAGAAATTAGAATTTGCCAAGTTTTCAGCATGATTATTTCAAATTTTTGGCTACTGTCTTTACTTATTCTGTTGATAAAGTGCTGCAGTGTAAATGAACACATGCAAGTGTAATCTTGGTGTGTGCTAGATTAAGCAAATAGCAACTGACAGAAAATGCTGAGGCACTTACAGTCCTGAGCAGATCAGGCTGTAAGTGCCTCTTAAAAACAACCCAGACAGTGTTTTTAAAATACCAATTGTCCTGCTTAGAGATTTCACTGGGTTTATGTTAGGTAGAGCTTTCATTTTTGTGTTTATGGATTCTGTGTACATTTTTATAATTCAGGAGGAGTGCTGCTGGGACCCTTGTGTGTCATACTCTGATATTCCTACTTCATGAGTTCCTTGTGTTCTGAGCCCTTTATTTAATTGCTTTCTAATTCACCCAAAGTGGGAAGATCCTTTTCTTTCTAGTAACAGGAAGTGGTTTCTGCCTGTCTTACCACCTTCAAGAAAGGGGTAAGGTAAGATGCAGAGAGAAAAATACCTTCTGTAATCTTTCCTATGCTGACAAATCCTGATTTTGATCCTTGGCTCCAATATTATATCAAGGAACATGGCAGCTCTAGTTAAATATGTGAACAGACATAAGTATTTAAATCAGCAGTACCACTATTCCTCT
This sequence comes from Erpornis zantholeuca, assembly GCA_013400515.1. Lineage (NCBI taxonomy): Eukaryota > Metazoa > Chordata > Aves > Passeriformes > Timaliidae > Erpornis > Erpornis zantholeuca. The sequence goes on along the minus strand of VZTN01035842.1, from coordinate 749,043 downwards.
GTAGTACAGAGCTTCTCTGCATAGGGCACTGCTCTGTGACTCCTGCCTGATGATCAGCTTGAGAATCTCAGATGTGAGAGGAAGAAAAAAGTTCATAATTTGACTTATTTCTAAACGAGAAACCAGTTTTAATCTGAAAGACTGGCAGGAGAAGTAGTTTGTGTTATTTTGCTGTTGAGAGACAAGGAACATGAGTTCTTACACTGCTGTGTTTGGAGGATCTCCTGCCAGAACAGATCCATATTTTTATCTGTGGTGGTGTTGGGACAAATCTGTGATATCCCAGAGAGCAGCAAGGCTTCAGGGGTTGGGTAAAGATACAGAAATGCAGAGTCACTTGCTGTGTGTGTTTCATACCTTTGGGCAATTTTGGCTGGTATTCTCCAAAACTCAAACACCACCTCAAAGCCAGCTGACAAATAAGAGTAATGATTTAATTGTCTGGCTCACAATAATCAGCAGAGACTTGTGTTCTTGCCTTAAGGGCTTTTGTGTAGGAGTGGTGAAAAGGAGAATTGCTTAGAACAGAACTGAGGCTGGTAAGCTGTGGCAAAGCAACAACTGCTCCAAAGCATGGGGGCAGATCTCAGTTTTCCTTGCATTCTGGCCCCCTGATGATCCCATCCAAGAAATGCTCAGTGGAAATATTTGGCATCAATTAAAGAGCTGCTTTCATCACACAAAATGGCATTTTGATCTCTTCTGGTTCATATATTTCAAATTATTTAAAGAGGAGTATTTGTCATGCAAGAAAAATCATGAAGATTTTGGGATACTGTGCCTTGTATAAACCTTGACCCCAAGGGAAAAACAGCAAAATAAATAATGCTTTTATGGGCACGAGCTTTTGCTCCACTTTATGTGCTTAAGAATGTCACTGAACAAACCACTGTAAGCTGTAGGCAGTTCTAGGGAGTAATTTATATCTTAACATGGCATGAGGCTTTTATTCACAGTTGTGTGTTTTCCAGAAATTGTTTGGCTTAAGTCATAATGCTGTTTAAAAAGTTACTATTCCCAAAAGCACAGCAGCTTTCAGTAACTGCAGTGGCACTGGTGGTTTAAGAAACTGATTTCACTGATTTTTGCATGGGGAAAAATCTCAGTTTAAGACTTAATTTTCAAGTTTACTTTTTACAAAGTTGAAAAAGGATGGATTTTTTTCAAGTTGTGTAGAAAAACCTCACAAAAATCCATCTTGGTACCCTCCTACTTGATAATATTAATGTAGCAGAAGGTTCTGTTACAATCTGTGATCCTAGTTCCTGTCCTGAAAAGTCCATCCATAAATATCCTTCAAGAAGTGCTTTGCACTGGTGTTTGCTGTCTGGTAGATACTCGTGGTGCACCTGCAGTCCAAGATCTCAGTGCCCAGCAGGTTGGAAAGCATTTTTATTGCCATTTAAGTTTTGCTTTCAAATGCAGAATTCTCATTAGATGTCAGATTACTGCAATTAGGCCCATCCTGTGCTTTTTTTTAAGTACTTGGACATCTTTTTGGTCACTTAAGGAGGGTGATCTGAAACTCCAGATCTTTGATCCACCTCAGTGTAGTTTGTGAATTCCAGTTGTGTGTTTTCATTTGTGGGCTGGATTCTGAGCAGTGCAGAGCCAGACTCAGCCACCCAGCACCTTCTGGAGAGTTGCTCACATTGAGCTCACTGAAACTAAAATCTGACTTTGTTGACATTAATTTATTCTGTATGTTGTGATAAATTGGATTTAAATCTTGAAATCTTGCTGCAAGCTAATGAGAGAAACCTGAAGAGCCACATTTGTGTGGGAATGTTCCAGGGCTTGTCCTGCTCTGTTACTCCCTTATCAGCTGAGACACTGGTTTTGCTTGTTTGTCTTTTGAGATTCTGGCAGTGTCTACTGGACAACGTTTAGCTTTTTGAAGCTGAGTCTCTGCTCTTGAGCTATTTATAATCTTCCCTTACAGATACTTGTTCCTTCTCTAATGGCTGTTCCTACAGTCTTGTTCTATTCCCCTGCATGCTGCTGTATTCTTAGTCTCTGGGTACCTTAGTCAATCCATTAACTCTCTCCCAGTTACTTGTTTCAGTGTGCTGCCCTCTTAGCCTGGAAAGCTCCTAATAAAGCAGAAACATTTGTAAATTTGGAGTAACATTGTAGATAAAAAGCCTGATACAAATATTTTTAATGAATAGATTTATTACTAATTCCTTATGTAACTGATTTGGCTTCAGGGTGTGACATTGATTGTGTGGAAGGATGCTGCAGCCTAGGGTTTTGCATTTTTAAAATCTGTGTGCTGTATACATTTATATGTATATTTTTCTTAGTGTTTTTCCATCTCTAACCATTCCATCTCTGCCCTAGGTTACTTGCCCAACAGCATCCATGCAGTGGAAGCAATGCTGGCTGCTGCAAGCATTGGTGCTATCTGGAGTTCCACGTCCCCAGACTTTGGCATTAACGTGAGTAGCCCCAGAGCCTGTGCAGAGCAGCCCTCGCTGTGTCTCAGACGAGTGTGAGGGTGATGGATTCGGGTGGCAGATGGGTTCTGTTCCCTTCAGCCTTGCTGCCACCTCCTGGCAGAGCCGAGCACTCCGGAGCTTTTCCAGCTGCCACCAACTGCACAAACCCACTCGCTCTCAGTTGTCACTACTGGTTCTCAGCTTGGTGATTTGAGTGGCTTTAGCTACTCACTGTTGGGATATTTACAGATGGACTCCATGGTCTTGGCGAGCTTTTATTATATTAACTATGCAAATGAGCAGCAGAGGTTTGAGGTTTGGCTCTTCTTCCTGGATCCTGCCCCAGGCTGCTTAGCCACACTCCAGTTCCACACTCCAATTTCTTTGCCTAAGTAGTCCCATCCTTTGCTTCCTGTGAGGGTAAACTCAGCACCACCCTGGTTGGTCTTTTCCACGAGGCTTTATTTGCCAACAGTGAGTAATTTCATGTTAATATCACTAACCTGATTAACTTCTTTTATCATTGACATAAATGCTGTGTGTGAAATCATGACATTCAAACTGATGTGCCCTGGAAGCTTTGGGAATGTATTCTGCTTCCTTTGGAAAGGTTTTAGCACACATCAACAACAGATATAAACCACTTCTAAGAGGGGGTGTTGAACATTTCTTCTATGTAAAAGTTTACATCTGAAAAATGTAGTGTTTGTGCATTGCACAGTGCAGAGAGCAGTGGTTTTGGCAATACCCTCAATTTTGGTGTTTAACCCCGGTGGCTGGGAAATGTATGGAACAGTCCTTCCTGGATTAGCACTAGAGGGCAGCAGCATTCCATCTTCTCACACTTGAGGGTGTATCATTGGGAAAAAAATGATTAAAAAAATCATTACAGCATGCAATGATCGATCTGTTCTACAAATATTTTGTGCTTGCTCAGAAAATGATGGTATGGAGTATTTTCTGTGCAGTGTGATTCGATCTCTTATCTGGGGGAAGATTGTTCACTTTACTTGCATTACAAAGGACTGGGATATATTTTCTCTCCATGTTGGTGTGCTGTTGTTTTCAGTGCTCAGCTTTTAGGTTTTTGTGATAGCTTTTTAATGAAACTCGGCCTTGGAGCTGCAGTGCCATCAATATCATTTATTTTCCTTTGGCAGTGTGTGTTGGCATGAATTCAGGATCCTAAAATCCTGCAGGAGATAAGCAGAAGCCCTCAGAGACATTGGCTTCCACCTAAGGCAAAGCTATTCCTCCTTCTGCAAAGTCACATTAGGCCTGTTAATACAAATGAAGATTTTTGTGCTTGGAGAAATAATGTAGCATTTTCAACATTTAAGCCCAATTGTGTATATATGTTTTGTGAAGCTCAGAAATGTCATTCCTCAGTACTGCCTACACACTGCAGGCTCTGAATGCCATCCCTCCAAAGGCTTCAAGCGTTGAGGAAGTCTGCTGTCAGAGAACCACTGAGCTCCCTCCCACGCACAATGCCACTCTTGGCAGCTGCTGCTTCATCTCTCTACTCCCTGTTATCCATTTCCATAAATTAATGGGAAAGTGCTGCTCTGTGGCCTGTGCAGGAGAAATGCTTGGGTATTTAAGTTTATAAAGAAGCTCTGCTCCCCAAACAGGGTGAGGAGCCTTTGGTGAGCTCCAGCACAGTCCCTGCAGCTTCATTCATGGGGCCCTGCACAAGTTTTTGGACTGAACTGGAAGCTCATGGAGTAGAATGAGCCATATCTGCTACACCTGAGCTTTTTGTGGAAGGAATTCCTTGCTGAGCCATCTGGTTAGATTAAAGTTCCAGTGCAGCAATTACATGTTCCATCTGCTTGTATTGCCTTTGTATCATATCAGGCTGCCCTGTGGGATTTGGTCCTGCCAGTGCTAATGAATCTGACTGGGTGCATTAGCAGATTTGGTAGGACCCTGAGAATTGGAGCCATCTCTGCTTCTGATTCACACTTCTCTTCAGATTTGATTCTTCTATTTAGAGTACCCTTAGTGCTCATTGGTCTTAATTTTTAAACATCAGGCAGCATGGAAATGGGATGTGTGTGCTCTGCACTCAGCATGGGGATAGGTATACACATATAAATGCACACAGCTCATGTGTGGCTGCTTGGTTTGTTCCTGGAAAACAGAAGGAGGTATGAGAATATACCCAAGAAGCAGGAAATTTGACTTCATACTCCCTTAGAGAGTAACTGTAATGTATTAATTAAATCTCCATTTCTGAGTTTGTTAGGTAATGCATTAGGGGCTTCTTGAAAACCTCTTCTGTCACCAGAACAGATTCTGGTGATTTTTTGTTTTAAAGTAATTTATAAATTAGAATGTCAGTGCATTGTCACTGTATTTTCTTATAACGTGAACAAGGAAAAGGAAATATGTCTTTGACAGGAGGGAAAGCTGTTAAGTGACATTCTCAGCACACACATTTATATTTAGCCATATCCCTGTACCTTACCTGTGGTGTTCAGTGAGCTTTCCTGGGGAGCCAGCAGAACTCCTGTCCTTTTNCTGAGCAGCCCAGCTTGGAAAGGAGTTTAACAGAGATGAGTTGATTGTGATGTTTTTGCTTTCATCTTCTGATTTGGTAATAATTTGTTTCTCATTCTGGCTGCAAAGTAGAGGGCAAAATAGAAAACAGAAGAATAAAGAATGCTGGGAGGAAGAAACAGATGACTCAAGTCTGATTTCTGCAACATGATTTAGGAGATTGTTCTTCAACAGTTAGCTGACAATTTTACAGTATTGTGTAATCTTGTACTTCTTAATGCTTCAAGTAATGGAGCTAGAGAGGTTTGAACATCAGTGTGCTGAGAGCTTTTATTGAAAGGATTTGCTTCTTGCTGTTGAATACAAAAAGATCCATTTCTGGTAGGCTGCTGCATGCAGTGTACATGGAAAAAAGTAAATGCCAGAAGGGTTTTAATCTCAAATAGGATGATAGCTGTGGTAAATTCTTGAACACAGTGTAAGCTGGAAGAAACACCTGAAAATTTAGCATTTGAATGTGTTGTGCTGCAGAGATTCTAAAGGAGCTGTGGTGTCTTTTGTTGGTAGTCTGTGGGTGTTCAATATCAATTTATTTTGCTAAAAAACAGGGGTGAGGTTTCCTTTGGTAGTGGTGGCAGAACAAAGCTGCCAGTTGCTGTGATGGGCCACCTCACCACATAAATGCATCTCCCCCAAGACTGGTGTTTGTTCCCCCAGTGCAGACCCCACAGCAGCCTTGGGGCATGTGGAGCCCCTTCCTGCAGGTGCATCCAGGGGTCCTGGGCACCTTCATGGAGATCAAGTGCCCAATTCCTGCTCACATCACAGCTGCTTGTCCTCTTCACATGACTCTAATCTGACTTGCAAGGTGATTTTTTTAGCTGTTTTTTTTGTTAGCTTGGCCCTTCCATAAAGGATGTTCTGTGATCTGTGGGGGTTTTATCCTTGGTTGATCTGTTTGGGGGTCATGAAATAGATTGTTACAAACCTGTTGTGCTTCAGAGATCTTGTGTGAGTGAAAGACAAGCAGGCAGCCTTTTAACAACTCTCCTGTTAATTCCTGCCCTTACTCTGTGCTTGAATTGAAATTTGCATTTAGCACTTGCTGAAGTTTCCTACTGTAGCAGTTAATTTCATGTTTTTTAACACATTTTTCTCTTTATCCCCAGGGTGTATTGGACAGATTTTCCCAAATTCAGCCTAAGCTCATCTTCTCTGTTGAAGCTGTTATATACAATGGCAAAGAACACAACCACTTGGAAAAGCTGCTGAGGGTGGTAAAAGGTATTTCACTGCATTCCACCTGGTCTGTGGCTCTGTGAGCACTCAGAGCCTGCACTGCCACTGCTTGTTGCTGTCCTTCCTTCTTTACAGTGTCACTGTGGCCACTGAGATTTTCAGAACAGATTTGGGTAGAAGCTGAATGGTCTTTTTTGTAATTTTAACAGTCTTCTGCTTGCTTAACTTTAATAAATTGTCAGAAATTAGCCAACAGTAGAAGCAAGGGAACAAGGGCTGACAATGGTGTTTTTAAGCTCAAGCAAAATGCTGCTGAAGACAAATGGGGAGGCATTACAGCACTAAAGCTTGCAGATTTACACATAAAAGGCTGGCAGCACTGAGGAAATTACATCTTGGGTAGCAATTTAGTCCTCTGGGGTTTCAATACTCAGTGCATCAGAATTATTCCTGTTACATAGTGCATTACACTCTATGATTCAATCAGGCAGAAAAGACCTTTGGTTATGTAACTGAAGCTAGGAATGAATTCTTTTCTTCCTTCTTCCAGGGCTTCCAGACCTAAAAAAAGTGGTGGTGATTCCATATGTATCTTCAAGAGAAACCATAGATATTTCTAAGATTCCAAACAGGTAATGGGAGCACTACTGGGTACAGAGGTGATCTTCTACATGAGCTGGGGTAATGCTTTCAGAAAGTTTTGAAATGGTCATTTTTTTTTTCTCCCCTTCTCATGCAGTGTCTTTTTAGAAGACTTCCTTGCCACTGGGAAAGGAGACCAGGCTCCCCAGCTGGAGTTTGAGCAGCTGCCTTTCAGTCATCCTCTCTTTATCATGTATTCCTCAGGCACCACAGGGGCACCAAAATGCATGGTTCACTCAGCAGGGGTATGTCCTCCCTCCTGGAGCTGCACTGTCTGTGCTTAACTGTTTGGGTTACATTTTTCCTTTAACATCATGGTATCACACCATGATGTATTTTAAGGAAGAATTGATTGCTGACAGTTTTTCAGTAACTTGCAGTGAACCTTTTTATTTGTTAGTGGCTATTTGAAAGCAAGTGTGGATTGATAAGGATATGAAATACATTGATTTAGAGGCCAGTGTGGAGACCTTTCAGATTCTGGGGTGTTTCCTGGGAGCAAGTGTCGTTCACAAAAGCACCAGTAAAAGTGGCCTGACTGATACTTGAAGAAGAAAAGTCAAAGAACATTAATTGGGTGTTTGCAGCTGATTTTTGGACACTCTTAGCTTGAGGCCCATAGGCAGTTTTTGCAGTTTTTATTATCTAGATAATTTTTTACCTTGAACTTCACTTTATGTTTATCAGTTCAGAGTATGTCATCCTCATCAATCCCTTTTTTTAAGGAAGGAGGCCAGAAAGTTGTCATCTCCTTGAGTGTAGGTTTTGCTTTGTATGGGGAACTTTGCTTTAGGCAGTGTCTTGCTGGGGCTAAAGGTAATATCTGCTATTGGTGCCAGAATGCCCCTTGCTCACATGCACTGCTCTTGCTATTGATGTTCTGAAGCTCTTAAAGTAGAGGAAGTGACTGCAGCAGTGTTGAAACTTTAATTCTACTGTAATCCTTAATAGAGGGCAGGGTTTTTTCAATTTGAGGCAGGCAGGATGTGTTGTCTGGAGCATTTGTACCAATGTGTAGAAATGGAACTGCACAACCTTTAGCCTGAGTCCATCATTTCTGCTGTTTGCTCTGCGAGTCAGGATGAGCATCCTGCAGGGCTGGGTGGCCTGAGGGTAGGATCCTTTGATGCTGTGCCAGCACTATGTGTGTTCTTGCCTCTGTTTGATGGCAAGGACTGGAGGATTTGCCCACAGACAAATCCCCTGCTGCCTGTAAACACTCTGCTTTATGTGTTATCAGTAGGAGATCACACCCAGCAGCACATGATGTACAAAACGATCCCTTTGGGACACAAATCCAATGTTTGTGAAGAAGAAAGGAGGTGGATTTTGAAGTTTGACAGCTGTTTTGAAGCTCTGCTGGCTTTAGACTGGTTAAGTACTTGCAGAGGTGGATTAGCAAAAACAGGACAGGTATTTTGTTCAGTGATGGGTGATAAACAGTAGGGATGAAAAATAGCTGTAGATCAGACAATAGGAGTTCTTCTCTCTTGCAGAGTTCTTTCTTTTGCCATGTTACCTGTGCTAGCTTGCCCTGAATCATGGCTCTGCTCTCCAGCTCAATCATGCACAGAGCTACCTTAAAGCTTAGGTGCAGACTACTCATCCTTGCTGGGGAGGAGAGCAGGGGATGGATGGATGAATAAGATCTGTTGTTTGTGATGATTCTGTTCCCACTGAGCAGCTTTGTAGTGGTGCAGGATGATTTTTTTTTCTGGTGCTAGCACCTCTGGCCTACAAGCAGATTGCTGCCTTGGGGACCTCAGTGTTTGCATGCATTGTATGTCAGTTTGAACAGGGCCTACACAAAGTCCCTGGAAATAAATTCTTAGATGTCTTTTACACACTTCATTGGGTTTTTCTGTTTGTTTTTGGCTTAATCATGTTTCCACTGGAATTAATAGGATGATTTGCATTGATTTGATTTTTAAAAAAGCAGAATTAGCCTACTGTCTTTGTTTTATTTTCTAGCCTTAGATTAAACCAAGTGAGTTTTTGGTAGTGAAAACAGCAATAAGAGATGGCATTTTGGTGAAGACATTTCAATTATTGCTTATTTATAGTGTGCTTCAATGCTGTTTTGTCACTGTACTGATTTTTAGATGCCAATAGGCAGCTTACTTTAAATTCACAGCTCAGTTTATCTAATTGTGCAGTATGTTTCTGGTCTGTTTTCTTGCTACACAGTGAAATGATATACATAAATAAAGGAAACGAAGCCAGGTCATGGGAGATGATTTAAAAAATGGTGGCTCAGAGGAGTAGGCTTTTTATTTTTGGTCCTGAAAGCAAATCTGTATGTTTTTTGGCCAGTTGGGTGTGCTACAGAAAGGTGTTAGTAATTATTTAGTCCTAAAAACATTGGTTCTTCTTGCCTTGTTCATACCAGGCCCCTTTCCAGTTATTCCATGTTCCCAGCTCTCTGAGGAGAGAATTTTGGGGTAAAAATCAGTTCATGTCTGTCTATCTCAAGGACTTGCAAGACTTGGGCCTAAACCTCTGCCCTGCTGCAGATTCCTGGTGTAGCTGCAGGCAAATCCCTGGGAAGGTGTTTCATGCTCAGACTCTCCCTGAACACTGCTGCTGTGAGGCCAGCCCTGAGTAGCTGCTCAAGGCTCTCTCAGCTGTGTAAGTGCTGTGTAAGTCCCTCCTGGGCTGTGCTGGGGCTCAGGAGCAGCTGTGCCTGCTGGTTTTGGATGCTCCAGGTGCTCAGCACTTCATCAGCCATGTGTTGGTGCAGAGGACAAGCAGACCAGGGAGTTTTGTCAGCTCCCAGATCTGTTGTGAAATGATAAATGCTTGGGGTTTATTTGGAGGGGTTGTAAAAGTCCTATAAATAAACAAGTCCTATAAATTAACTTGAGAGCATTTTGGGCTGTGAGTTCTTTAGAACAGCTCTGCCTTCTCCCAGAGTCCCTTTGTTTTCAGCCTGAGATGTACCAGGTTTTGCAGGGAAATTGTTCATAGCCTCTACCTAAACTCATTGTTAAAAATCCCCTTTAGGTTCCAAAAGTGTGAGGTTGCAAAAACTAAACGAAGGAAAAAGAAAACCAATATTTATTTTAATTGAATATTACTTCATATGACAATATCCTGCCTTGTGTGGTTCTTTCAGAATCTCCTGCAGGGACAATGTGCTTTCCTTTATAAATGCAGTAATTATGTTAACACCTGCAATTCTTTTGGCAACCTTAACAATTCAGTTCGACACAGTGCTAGCAAATCCCGATTTTTTGGGTGATTTTCAGCTGTAGAAGAGGGTAGCTGTAGCTAGATGGCAGCGTTGTGACAGCTGAAGGTGATCACACAGCAGTAGGTGAATTCAGACCTGGTTCCTTTGAGCAGTGAAGTGAAAATAAGATTTACTCCTTTATTTTTATTTAATGTTTTCTGCTTTTTCTCCTGAAGCGTGTGCCAATTTTATGAGTCTCCTTTTTCATTTCGAATGTTTATCTGTAATCTGTTTTCTTTCAGTGTAAATCTTGTTTCATGCTTATGAGGCTCTTAATAGTTTCACTATGACTCCTTGCATAAATGCAAAAACCATTTTTTATTTTAACATTGGCTACATTAATTTGTCACTGCAGTGAAGTGACTTAATGAAGTCTGTAAATTTATTTATCCTAGCAAGTTATGCTTTAATGATGATCAGGAAGGTGGTTTAGCAGCATTTCCAACAAAAGGAAGTAATACATTTAAGGGCATTATTAATATTGATGCTGTGAGCAGTGAGACATTTCACATTTCTTGTCACTCCAGTGTTTACAGGAGATTTGTATTGTCAGGTCTTTTGTCTCCTAGATGCTAATAGATAAGATAATTTGGATACACAGTGCTGATGTTTAGCAGCTGCTGCAGTTTACTGCAGCTCTCAGTCCTTCACTCTTCCCATTGCCCAAATGCACTGAAAATGAAACTGTCAAAGGGCTTCTCTTGGTAAATCTGACTGCTGAAAGCCTCATGTTAAAGTGAGGGTCTGTGTGGAGTGCTCTGCAACTCTGATGGCTGTGTGGAGTTGGGAAGGGAGTTGTTTATTCAGTGGATTTAAAGTGATGTGCAGTGGGACTTGCTGAGGTCTAATGAGAGAGGCTGAAAAGTTGTGTGAGAAAATGGAGAATGCAATTGCTGCTGCTGTTAGATAGGCCCTGGGATTTACTTCAGTTGTGGTTAAAGGAAATACTTGCTTTAATCCTGGAGTACATGCTGCAAGGTATTGACTATGTTAGTATTTTTTAAGTCTTAATGTGCTGTCAGAGTTTTGCTTTTCATGTATGTGATGTTTTATTTTCCTTTCATTCTCTTTCCAGGGCACCCTAATACAGCACCTGAAGGAACACATCCTTCATGGCAACATGACCAGCAATGATGTGATTATGTACTACACAACGGCAAGTGGGGCTTAAGGCATTTTTAAAAACACTGTAATATGTTTTCCCTATAAAGATGAGACAGCTTTTCATACAAATCCATGGGTACATTTCTTTATGTGTGTTAAATTTTTTTACTGCAAGGGATTGTCTTATCTGAGGTAAAAAAAATCAGGTGAAAAAATAGAATACAACAGGGACCTTTCTGATGAAAGGTCAACCCATGTTAAATGTTTCTGACCTAGCTGGTGAGGAAAATGGATTGATTTTTAGTCTCTTAGGTTTATTGATCAAGCTGCTTCATCAATATCACTGGCAAATCAGATTCCACCTTCCTGCAGGGCTAGGTCATACTGAAGATGAGAATTTGTCATTGTCTCTGTTTTGGTTGTGAGGAAAGAAGCTGCCCAGCTCCAAACTTGATAAAGGAAAGGGGGTAAACCTCATCTGTGTGCAGTTCAGTAATGTGGTGGTGGGTGTTTTTTCCAATGCTGGGATTAAAAAAAATTACTCCTAAGACTTCTGTGACTGTAGCAGTTTGAGAAGGCTAATGTCTTTCCTCATGAGTTCCTTTCTGAACTTTAACATGACTAGTCAGTCTGGAATATCTCCATGGAGGGATCATGGTAATTGCCTTGTCTCAAAGTTGTCCCGTCTCCTGACTCGTGCTTTAAAGCTGTGTGTGCAGGGAGGCATGGAATCCCCATCTCATTAGGTGTTTGTAAGGATCACTTAGATGAACATCCATCAGGAACATGCAGCTGATGCAGTCTTGGGACAGGTGAGAGGATGAGCAGAGCTTCAGCCTTATTTGCTGAGGCTGAGATAATGTGATCAGACAAAATCAGCAGTGTGGCTTTAACAGCAGGAAAGCTTCAGGCAAGAGAAGTGCAGGGGAAGGTGGCACCTCTTGTGTGAGGGCAGGGAGGTGCTTTGGTCCAGCTTCTGCCAAGATCTGCACCAGTGCCTCCTTTTAGAGTCTCCTGTAGCTCCTGTGCCAGGAGACAGCCCTGCTGGTGCTGTGCTGGAGCTGCCAGGGCTGCAGGCACTGAGCTGACAAACTCATGGAGGTTTCTTCTCTCCTCCAGACTGGCTGGATGATGTGGAATTGGCTGGTGACTGCACTTGCTACAGGAGCTTCAGTGGTCTTGTATGATGGATCTCCTCTAATTCCTTCACCAAATGTGCTCTGGGACCTGACTGACAGACTAGGGTATGTATTCAGGATTAAATAAAGGGTGATGGCTTTGGCTCCTGTCACAGTGACCCAAGCAACCTCACTGAAGGTGTTCTTCTCCTGGTCAGGAGCTCACACACAGCATGACACAGTTTTTCTTTTGGCTCAGCCTTGAGTGGAGCTGCTCTTAAAAATTTGTACTAAAACATTTTTTAAGAGAGCAGGAGAGACAAAGAGCTGATTGTCTCAGTTTTGAGTCAGGTATTAGAATTCCAGGCAAACAAAGGCTTTTGGTTCAATAGTTTTCAAGAGCAGCCTTTTCAAAAGGCAGTAATTGGGAGCAATCTGAAGAGTAATTTCTCAGCACACTCAGAACTTAGTAAATAAGAATTCTTTTTTCAAGCAGCTCAACATAAGATTTTAATATAGAACTTTGACTTAAAGACATAAATTGACTGGAAAGGCTCGGCAGGGTTGCTTATATGTTCATATTTTGCTTTTTAATCTATAATGCCTAATTCATGCTGATAAGCTGTTCAGTAATTGTTTTATTCCATTTTTTGTGCCTGAAAATGCTCACAACACCTTCTCTTGAAGCCTAGAGAAATGGCAGGTAGCAGATAAACAGCTGTAAAACCCTGTGATTGCATTTAGCTTTGTACACTTTCTTAAACTTCAGATTTTTTTGGATTTGTTTTGTAACTTCCCCATTTTGCCAAGTGGATGTCAGGAGTAGATTTGAATTTTAATACTGGTAAAATGAGTGCCATTTTTAATTGATAATTAAAACTGTTTGTGGTGGAAAGTGGATGACAAAAGATTCACTCTCTGACTCTGCATAATTAATAATTTAAACTTCACTTGTCTTTTGTGACATGTAATATTTAAAGACTGACATTTTGTCTCTGGCTATTATAACTGAAGCTTAATGCCAAGTCAAAATGCTTCCAGTAAAAACAAAAGAAACCCACAAACTTCAGCCATGCTTCACCCCACAAAGAAACCCTGGTGGAACAACAGGCAAAAAAAAAAGAGAGAATTGAGAAAAAACCCATCTTATTTTTAAGCATTATTTCCACATGCCAAGAGCAAGTGAAGATAAATGTGTCTGCATGTCTCACTTTTGTAATCTGGCGCTAAAAGCGGTGCCCATCTGCGTGCTACTTCATCATGCAGTCTGTTCCCAGCTCACTCATATGTTAAATATGTTAAAAAAAAAAGGCTTCAACATGTGAAGAATACCTTCTTCCCTGAAGATACACCACACTTGCCTTCAGAGAGCATATTCTCAGGGTATCATCAGGATATCTCATCCTGTGTGGCAAGAATGACTCAAGTGGCAATCCATTAATGATCTTGTGCAAGGGAATTGGGGGATGGTGACTAAATGCACTTATGTAGCATTTGGAAGGAAATAATCGGGGATTTGGCTCTACATGTGCTGTAGAGGAAGTGTCAAAGAGCTTAAAATAGAGAAGCATTTTGTATTCTAATGTAAAATAAGCACTGATGTGAGGCATGGAAGGAAAGTGAGATGTTACACAAGAGTAAAAATAGTTCACGTGATTGGGGTACAGGGTAACTGAGGAGCAGTGGGCTCTTGTGGTGGAAGGTTCCCTACTCATTCATGGCAGGGGTTGGAACTGGATGATCTTTAAGTTTCTTTCCAGTCCAAACCATTCTGTGCCTCTCTGGTGCCCTTGCCATGTGCCTGATAAATTGCTGAATGCACTGATGTTTGTGCAAGGATTCTGTTCCTACCTGAGAGGGGAGACTTCCACCAGAATGGCAAAGGAGAACATCCTCTTTTTGGAGTGCTGAAATAGGCTCTCCTTGCCTGGAACAGTGTCCTGCCTTCCATCCTGCCTTTGGAGTAAAAGCCAGCCTAGCAGGATCTCACCTTAAGCCCTGCTGGTGTTGGTATTGCCCATGCTCTGCACTCAAGCTGTGTCCCTTATCCTCATCTGTCTCTGGGCATTTTCTTGAGTGAGTTTATTGCTGTAATGTGAAATGAATTAGCAGAAGGCAGGTAAGAGGATTTCCTGAATGTCAGCAGGAGAATTAAACTGGCACTTCCATTGACACATGGAAGAAACACAGCCTTTGCTTCAAGTTTTAGTTCTATTGTGTTGAAGAGCTCTAAATATGCCTTGCAAGGGCAGGACTGAATTGTTCAGTAGGGCCAAGTTTCCTGTTGATTTAGGCATGGGCAGCTCAGGCTTTCACCAGTGGGGACTGAACAGGTATCTTCAGAAAATCACTGGTTGCTGTCCCAGAGTGAAGTAACTTTTTGTCAAACTGTGCCCTGAAATGGCAAACTTTTTCTGTGTAAGAGTGTACCAAGGCACTCTTGGAAAATTATGGCCCATTAATCAAATAAACATTCCAACATTTTGTGATGTCTTTGGAGCAGTTACAAATTCCTGTAAATGTAAGTGAATGTCTTTGTGAGATGGGAAAGCTCTGCTTAATATTTAAAGATAGAGTTAAAAGTTTCAGAGCTGCAGAGATGACATGTGATCTGACTGATTCTGATAGTTCAAAAGGATGTGCTTTGCACTTAGAAAGCTTTAAGAGGCTGCATTGTTTGTCTAATCCACGTACAGAATGTGTAACAGCCTCTGCTTACTGCAGTGGGAATTGCAGGTCTTTAGAATCTTAGCATATTTAGATATGCAAAACGTGTAAACTTTTTTTCCCTCTAGGATCACCATCCTTGGAACGGGTGCAAAGTGGCTGGCTGTGCTAGAAGAGAAAAATTTCAAACCATGTAAGCTTCAAAAAGCTGGTGAATCCCTTCTGTCCTCCCTCCTACCTTTCCTCTCCTGGTTCTGGCTCCCTATCTTGTCACAGTCCTTTATGCAATTATTCTGGATTGTAGTGACAAATAGTTCCAAACACTTGTAAAAATTCTGCCTTAACCTGTGTTGATTTTCTCCTTTTTAAGGTGAAACACACAATCTCCAGACACTCCACACTATCCTGTCTACAGGATCACCTCTCAAATCTCAAAGCTACGAGTATGTCTACAAACACATAAAAAGCAGTGTCCTCCTGGGATCCATTTCAGGTGGGGCTTTTATGCTGCAGCATCTCAGAAATTCTCTGATTGCCTGTGCAGTTCCTTCCTGCTTGTTTGTGCTGTGTGTTTGGGAAGCTTAAGCCTTTGGATCATTTGGGATTGGTTATAGTTAAACTGGAATGAGCTGTCTTTTTAGTGCAGAGGTTTTTCTGCATAATTCACTGTGCCATAATGAAACTCAGGCACTCCAGAGTGGTTTTGGTGGATGTTTTGGATTTGAAGTATGATCATTTGTTTTGACTGGCTGTCCTTAGGGGTGGCAGGGTGAGATCAAGCAAAAAGAGTCTATTAACCTGCAGAACATACTGTTCTGCAAATAGCTGACTTTAGCAGAAAATACCTCTTGGAGAGTTCCCATTTCAGTTCTTTTGTGCCAAGTAATTGGCACTGCAGACAGATTTTTCTGTAGATTATATAATTAGAGAAATATCAAGCCCCCATGCTGAGCAGGTTGTTGTGAGCAGTGCTAGCTGAGGCAACTTCTGGTCACGTAAGGTCCACCACAGCTCTCCTCATTTTGCTTTGTAACAAGGACTGACTTTTTCAAAGGGCTTTTTAACTCGGTTTGAGTTTTAAAATACAACTATTCTGCTAGTGAAGTTATCTCAGACTCTGGGCTCAGTAAGAGTAGTGCTGAATCTAGAACTTGCTACTATAGACATTAATAGACTCAAATGCAGAAGCCTATTTTTGAGAAAAGCTAACATGATTGATTTGTGTCTTAATTCTCTTCCATGAAGTCCTAGAAAGACTATAAATATTGCAGTTAAGTAAGCACTTTGACAGTATATATTTTTCTTAAGATAACTGTTCATCCTGAAGGCCTGGCTCCCTTCCTCCCATGCTGATAAAGTATAAAAGCTAAGTAAATGTTGAGTAGAATAGCTTGACTGGTTACTTTAAACTAATGAAAACAAACAAGAGAACATTTCTAAGTAATTCTGTAAATATCTGAAGTCTGTAAAGTAGGGCCTGTTTATTTTCTGTCTCCTATAAATGGAAATTTCCTTAAATGAGATTAAAGAGACTGTTGAAAGGAGAAAAGTTACGCCTTAAGGGACAGTTCTGCATGAAAGGCATACACATATAACAAGATACATAAAGTAAGGAAGAAAACCTTTTAATAAAAGTCACAACATCCTAGATAATGCTGTCTGTTCTATGCTGCTTAGTGTGGATCAGAAGCCTTTGGCAAACAGTTCCTATGTAGTTTTCGTGTTTGCTTTTTCCAAAAAATGCTGTGTATTCTCAATGGATTTCTTTTATTGTAGGTGGAACAGATATAATTTCATGTTTCATGGGTCACAATGTTACCGTTCCAGTTTACAAAGGAGAAATTCAGGCCAGGAATCTTGGCATGGCTGTAGAAGCATGGAATGATGAAGGTAACTATGATCCAAAATGCTGTGTACACTTAGAAAATGCACTAGCTAGATAATCTTAACTTCAACAACAAGTAGTAAGTGTAGATGCTCTTTGCTTTGTTACTCTGTCCTTTACAGAAAGGAAATGTGGAAAACACCTCTTTTTTTTTATCAACAGGAAAACCAGTTTGGGGTGAAAGTGGAGAGCTGGTTTGCACCAAGCCTATTCCCTGTCAGCCCACACACTTCTGGAACGATGAGAATGGAAGCAAATACAGAAAGGCTTATTTTTCAAAATTCCCAGGTATGCAGGGAAGGGCTCTGGGTACTGCAGGCTGTAAGGGAGGGCACAGGTTTATTTGCTGCTGCCCAGTGACAGCCACAGGGTGAGAACTCCACGGTGTTTCATAACATCTCTGTTTTTTGTGCTTTGTTTTGGATAGAGATCCAAATAAAACCAGTTAAGGACCTCTGCAAAGCTCTGATCCCATCTTGCTGCTGCTTTCATTAGGCAGAGCTGCCTGGCAGAGCCTGCAGTGCAGGCACAGGCTGCTTGGCACGGGTGTGAAATGGAAGTGCTGAATAGGTCAGGTAGCAATCAGCTATTAATGAGTGCTGCTGCTCCTGCCTGGCTGCAGGAGTGAATCCCAAGGGGTAGGTGCTGACCTGCTACCTCATTAGCATGAGGATTAAATGTATATTAAATATATGCTGCCTCAGACATGCATAGTCTGCATCCTTAGCCTTCTACAGAATAAAGGAACAGGCACCTGTGGGCCAGAGGCTTCTCCTGGTAATTGTGGAGGACTCTGCTCATCCAGGGCTTTTCCTTATGTGGCACAGCAATGCCCAAAATCCCTGGTTCCTCTGGGATTTTAGCAGCAGGATCTCCAGCTGCTGTTTTTTGGATGTTGAAACTTATTTTTTAATAAATAGCAACAATACAGAGTGGACTCACAAGACAAGTCAGGATGTGCAGCAGGAGATAATCATACAGAAAAACTGAGCAATGTGGAAGTTGCAGTCTGCATGTAAGCCTGACAACAGTAAATAGAGAAAAAAATAATCTGTGTGACAGTTTTAAGACTGAAATCACCAAGGTTCTGTCTGTATCCCTTTTGTCTTTCCTTGTAAATGGGCTTGAGATTGTAACAATTAAGTTAGAAAATGCTCTTATGTGCAAATAATTGAGGTTGGTATTTTTCCTCAGAAAAGCTTGAGTAGAATTGAGTTGTACTTCTGCTTTTGGCAGGCTGCTGTGGCAGCATCAATCTTAAATAATACTGAAGAACCAAACCTGATTTTGCATTAGCACAAATGAAGAACAGTAAGCACAAAAGCTCACTGGGGAATTGGTGGGACCTGTTATACAAACCCAGGAAGCTTCTTTTACAGAATTGTGCATAATAAAAAAAAGGATCAAGAAAGACAATGAAGCAAGGTGGGAATGTTGTTACTTTTGTAGAAGATGCTTCCAGTAATTCAAAATGTGGTGTTCAGAGCAGCTATTCACTGGTTTTGTAAGGAATGCTGTATTCATGGAAACAAGGAATCAGAAGATAAGCTGGGGTTTGATCCTAATTTCTGAACTGCTCCTGGATGTGCTGGTTCATCACAGTAAATGTGGTGTGCATTGTTTGTGTAGTTCAGATGATACCCTGGCTGTGGGCAGCTCTCAGAGGGTGCCTGCTCTATTTCTGTGTGCTTCACTCAGTTCGTGCCAGTTCAGTTACACAAAGTCTGCTGTGTCTGGGTGAGGATGAATTCAGCTGCTTAACCTCTGCCATTCCCCACCAGGTGTTTGGGCCCACGGTGATTACTGCAAAATTAATCCCAAGACTGGAGGAATTGTCATGCTGGGTCGCAGGTACAGTGTTCTGGTGGAAGTGTTTGGAGTAAACAAGTGTTAAAATTTGCAGTCTTCACCTAGGAATAAAATGTACACAATTCTGTCACCCTTGGTAGTTTTATATTAATTTTATTGAATCCCATATTGTGGATTTCAAGCCTTAATTAAGGGTTAAATTAATTAAGTTAAATTAAACTAATTAAGTACTGGGCTGGGTTTTGTGTTCCTTGGTTTGTAATGGTCACAGGAGTTTGGATTGAGAGTGCAGCACATTCAAGGTGGTGAACTGGGGAACTTGTGGTCTTGGCTTTGCCATCACCTTGTTTTACAGCAAAACTTCATTGTGGAAGGTCAGGTATTAAGTTTTGCTTGTGTCAGTGACCAAAGATACTCAAGATCACAATTGGGGCTGAGTTTATTGTTTGCATTTCAAAGTTGCTGTTTGAAACAAAGTTGAGAGAATTAATAATGTTGCTATTCTCTGTACAGATTCATTCTAATGAGTAAAATGCCTTTTTGACTTAAACTCTCTTACAATTCTGTTTCTAATGTGGTTTTGCTTTCACTAGAGAGACTTGGTTAATTGCATCAATTTTTCTTCTTCATCAAGCTATAATCACACTTTAATGTTTCTTTGTTTGTCTGTGATTTTTCAGTGATGGTACATTAAATCCAAATGGAGTAAGATTTGGAAGTTCTGAAATCTATAACATAGGTATGAAATCAACTTTCCACCTCTTCCAGCTATGACATTGTTGCCTTAAATCTGAAATTTAGGAATTATAAAACTATTTGGAAGGATTGAGTAAGAACAAACTTGCTGGTTTTCAAATGAGGCAGTGCAGAGCATATTAGTATCAGTAAAATTTGATTTTGTGAACATAAACCTGGTTGCTTTCTAGAAGTATCTGTAGGATGGGAGATGACTTATTGGAATAGACAAAAGCAACATTTTATGGAGCAGGTTTCTTCTTTTTTTCTTAACCTGTCAGGCTTTTCTTTTTCCCCTAAAGGCAAGCCCTTGAAACTGTTTTTATTGTACCTTTCCTGATAATTAGGAATAGTTCTCGAGCTTGTGCTTTGTTTTTCAAAGACTGTGTTGTGACAGGTGGGGAAACTGTCCCTGCAAAGATGCTAATCTGAGACTCGAGGACCTGTTGGCTCCTTATTCTTGTGTCACCAGGCACTTGCAGTCTGCTGTCTGTGCTGCAGTGGGGCCTGTGAGGAAAGCCAGAGAAGATGGCTTAGTGTAAAAGCTTCTCATCTGTCCCAAGAGTTACAGCAAATTTTTGTTATGGACCTTAGATGGTCCTTAAACCTGTGATGCCTTAAATGGCTCCCTAGAAACAGAGACTAGACAGGAATAAAGGAGGGATTGATTGGAAAGGCCTTCAGAGGCTCCTGCCTCAGTGCATCCCAACATGGACAAGGACAGCTCCCGAGTTCTTCCCACTTGGATCTCAGCATCAATTCCCCAAGCAGAAGCCAGGCAAGGATGGAATTTGGCCAAGCTTGCCCCCCTGTCCCCAAGATTGTGGTTTGCAGTTGTTGGGCCTAGGAGGGTCTGGGTGTCCTTGGAGAGCTGGAGAGGCTTTGTTGTGTGTGTGTGAGCATGAGAGAACAGCACTGAACGAGCTCCAGGGAACTGCAGAGTGACACTGGGCAGGGCAGGGCTGGGAAAAACATAAAAGTTAAAACCTAAGGCATCACCTGGATTTTCCCATGAGAGTTAAAATTTCAAAGCTGACAGAGGTGAAGCTCAGTGCAGGATACCCAGGCAGAACCTGTTTGCCTTGGCCTGTGCAGGGGAGGTGATTTTTGGTGGGGTTTTTTTTTTTTTTTTAGTACAACCCCGACCAATCCGTAAAAACCCGAGTGCTAACGAGGGCTCCATTTGCAGTGGAAGCCTTCGAGGAGGTGTCTGACAGCCTCTGCGTCCCTCAGTACAACAAGGACGGGGAGGAGAGGGTGATCCTGTTCCTGAAGATGGCCTCCAGCCACGCCTTCAGCCGCAGCCTGGTGAAGCGCATCCAGGACGCCATCCGCGTGGCTCTCTCCGCCAGGCACGTCCCCAGCCTCATCCTGGAGACCAAAGGCATCCCGGTATGTCAGGAGAAAGGCTGCCTACTGTTTTCTTTGTCACCTTGAATAGTAATTAAGGAGCACTTGTCACTGCTCTTCAAACCCACATACATGGAAATTTTAGCATCTCAAAAGTGTATTCGAGCTTTATAAATAGTTTGTCTGTGTTGCCTAGCAACATCTTTTCATCTCCTCTTCAGCTAAGTGTGTTTTTTGTTTTTTAAATGGATTGCATTTTCTCAGTAATATGTACTTAAGCCTCTTAAAAAAAATATTAAAAAGGTAATTCAACTTTAGCTTTTCTGGCTATCCATAAGCATATTTTGGTTTTGTTTTCCTGTTATGAGCGACGTTCTTAGGAAAGCTGAGAGCACTCGGCAACCTCAGAAAATCACTTTGTAAACCAATTCACTTTTACATCTGTTTAGCCACTTAAATGCAGCTCTATCACTGCCTTAACTGTAACAGTAATTAAAATGAAATTGTTGTGCTTGTTCAGGGGAAGAAATCTGTGTAGCTAAAGATTCTAGCATGCTCAGTCTTTTGAAACTGTTCTGCTAGAGCTCTCTGGATGAACTCTTTGGGTGGAAGGTGTGGTTTTATAGCCCTCTCTGATGTTACAGTCCCCTCCATGACTCTGAGCAGCAGAATGGGGGTGCAGAGTGTGGTTTTCCCAAGTCCTTTTGCACCAAGACTTGAGAGCCATCGTTTGGTACTGATACCCTGTTCCTGCCAGCACAGCTTCTGTGTGGAAGTGCTGGAGGCTTCAGGGCTGCTGTGGTCCACAGAGGAATCTGCTCCTGATCTGTTGAGTTTTTTTGTTTCAGGGTGCTGTTGGCAGATAGTACGTGGCTCAAAATGGCTTCTTTGCATGAGTGTAGAATCCCCTGAAATTCCCATTTTCTGGGCTGCAGCTCAGCTGCTGCGTGGAGTGTTGAACTTGTGAACTGTGTGAATCACCTGAATGTACACCAGGGAGGGGTTTGGGATGGGCTGCCCCTCAGGAGAGCCTACTTTAGATCGTTAATTAGTTCACACATTGACCGAATCGAGTGAATTTTAATGACCTTTCAGATAAGTGTGCCCATGGTGAAGTGATCAGAGCTGTCTCCCATCTTTCTTTAAGAGTTTTGCATGGAAGGGAAACTGCCTGTTTTCTGCTGCTTTTGGAAATGTGTTTGAGTCCTCCTCTGAAAAGCCACTCTGATCCTGGCCCTGCATTCTGGTAGAAACAGTGCAGCTGTGCTGAGGTGATTGCATAACACAAAGCATGGTTTTAATATGATATTCAGGTGCTAAAAAACCTGGTGTGAATCTGCCTAGGTCTGTCCTGACCAGATAAACATTCTGCTCATCATGCACAGGATTTACTGATTAAAGTGAGTTAATTTACTTTGAACAGCCTGATCTTTTTTCTAAAGGGGGCAGTTCCCTTGCAGGCCACTGTGGTTTCTGTGCACTTGTGAAAATAAGGTTGCCTATCACTGAGGAGAGATAGAAGTGATTGATTAAGGTGGCTCAGGAGGAGAGAGTTACTCATGGCTTCAGTAGTTCTAATAAGGAAAAGTTTGATTTTTGTATCAAGACACCACTCCAGGAATGTGGTGAGGATTATTTCACCTGGCTCTGAATGGTCTCCAGTGATAAATGGTGCCTGGAGCTCAGGAGCTTCAGTGGCTTTGGAGGCCAGGACCAGCCTGGGTTCTTCCATCAGCAGATTGAGCAGTAAAGCAGGTTGGGGTCCTGTTCCCAGAGCAGGCAGACAACACTGAGGAGGGATTTGTGTGTCAGCTCCTCAAAGCTGCCACCCCCAAAATGTCTCAGTGGTCCCAGCAGGAGGAAGGGGCTCATAAAGCCTTGGTGCCTTTAGCAGAGGTCACCCAAAATGGGCCTTGCCTGTTGCTGTTCACACTGGAGTGGATCCTCCTTCCTGTGTTGAAATTATTGCTCTGATCTCAAGAGGACAATTAGAGGGGTTTTTCCTGCAGTGTCCTCACTCTGAGTCACACAATGTAATGGAATTTGTGTGATTCATAAGTGGAGGTGAAGCCTCTGTTGGTTACAGATTATTTCATTTGTTATGGTTTGGTTTGAAACATTTAACTGTAGATAACCATTTAAGCTCAGTTTCACTTCACCCTTTTAGAAGAACTGTCAGTTTTAGATAAGAAAGTCATGGTTTACTTCTTCCAAAGCCCAGTGCAGTTGGCCTTTGATTTTGAGCCCACCCTTAAAAATTAAAAATTGTTTGAAAACTGGATGTGTCAGAACATAAAAACCAAATATTTTTAGTGTTTATACCATGATTCTGATTTGGTTTTGTTGTTTTATATTGGAGCTTGATCGTGTTCTCACAGAATTGCCAGTAGGAGTAATAAACTGACACAAACTCTTTGAATTCTACCTACTCTTCAAGCGATTTTTCAGAAGAAAGTGCTTCAAGTGTAACAAAAGAGAAGGCATTCTGCTGAATTTTGATGGAGTTCTGGAATTGGTGGGGGGCTTCATGAATAATTTCATAAAGCTACTACATGGAAAAAAAAATGTAATTTTATCTTTGCTGGTTTTGTTTTTCAGTATACAGTAAATGGGAAGAAAGTGGAAGTAGCTGTGAAGCAAATAATTGCAGGGAAAGAAGTTGAGCAGCGGGGAGCTTTCTCCAACCCAGAGGCTTTGGACCTGTACCAAAATATTCCTGAGCTTCAAGACTATTAAAGTCACTTCTTTGGGGGTTTTATTTTTTGTGGCTGTCTTTGTTCTGTATTTGTTTTGTATATATCAATACTGTATGTAAAGAAAAAGCTCTATTTAATACCAGTGGTTCTTTTAAAAGGAAAAAATACTTCATGAAGTGCATTATGAAAGGCTCGGGTAAGGCTTAGCTCCCTTTTATTGGTTAAATATGCCATATATTTTGGAGTTTTTTCCAGCCTGGAAGGAGAAACCTGCCTGTTTTGATTTTTATATATATTGAGTGCATCTTTTCTGGTTAGATTTACATCACCAGCCCATCAAATGGGAGCACCAATAGTTGCAGTTAGAATATTTCTTTCATAAAATGTTTGCTCTTTTTTTTTTTAACTGGATTTTTAGCAACATTTTTCAGTCCATGTGTTTGTCCCCTGTAAGGAATTTCATGGTGATTTTAACCCCTTGACCCCAAGACATGCAAGTGTTCTCTGTGTAGTGTGCATTAAGATGTTTTTCTATTAAGCCAAATCATAATGCACTAAACCCATTTGACTTGACTCAGAATAATTTCAGTCTTGAAATATCTCATGGTACCTTTGAGGGTAATTGCTGCTTCATTTTGTGCTGTAGCCTTCTCCTTGTTTTAAGCTGTTGGCTGAGAGACTTCTGGGGGCTCAGAAGGTGAGGGAGCATTTGCCTCCTCCTTACTCCTGGGGTAACTCCAGGTTATTTCCATGGAATTTGCTGTCATTACTCTGGATTAACATAACCACAGTTGAGGAAGACATTTAGCAAAATGTTCCTTGGTTGAAGTCCTTCACTTGGCTCTAAGGTTAGCTGAGGAATTCCAATGTGTTTCTTTATTAAAAGCTGATGGGTTTTGTAACTTTTTTTACTAAATGTCATGTTGAGAGTGAGAGACTCCTTTTCTAGGTCTGTAACCCTCCAGTTTATAAAGGGAAATATACTGTAATTAAAAAACTGAGCTAACTAAAACAGTGAAATGGAAGCACTTAAAGTGTTTTGTTTTTCATAAGATACAGTTGCAGTAGTTGTACCAACCCTCTGGCATTCAGTGTCTCCTGCACTATTTGAATTTCATGGGTGAAATATTATTGTACTTACAATTGTGTTGAATGCATTCAGCGTTGATAAAGAGTTAATTAAAAAGGAATCAATTCTTTATATATTATTATATATTACATCTCTCAGCTGTTATTGTCTTTATTTTCCTTTTAACTGGGTCTCATGAAATAAGTTTTAGCTGGGTTTCCTACTGATTTAATGGGTTTAATCCAAGTCCAGCTGAGTACAAAACTTTCTGTGCTGGTACTTTCTCTGCTGTACCAGGTCAGGCCATGCTGGTGGGATAAGATAAATACCAAGCACCCATTAGAAACATATAAAAAGGAACTATCAAGCTGCCAATAACCTATGATTAAAAGTACTTTTAAATTCCTTCCCCTTCTGGCTTGCTATATATAAATTTTACATTAACTGGGACTTTATATTCATTAAAACTTCATTATATTGTTCTTTAATTCATGCAAAATGTCTGAGGTTTACAAAGCGCACAGATCCTTATTAATAAGTAATTTTGGGTTATTTCATTAATTAAAGATAGTTTAGAAGCACAGCTACATTAAGGACATATACCATGCCTAGAGGCTGCTTTTTAAAATCCTTTATCATGCTGGAAGCACCTGAGAAAGTTTCATTAATGGATATAATTTGCTCTCTTGTAATTGTCAGATGTTGCAAAGCTTTTCCCAGGCATCAGTGACAAACAAAAATAGAGCAATACAGAGGGAACTCGATGAAAATTACTCTTTATGGCCATAAACCCCTGATGGGTGCTGTGAACTGTGCTGGTGCCTCACCTAATTGAGGGTGAGTTTAGGAAGTGCTGGATGCTGACAGCTCGCGGCAGTGATGAGGAGAGGAAGGTGGGCACTCCAAAGGTGGCTGTGGCAGAGCTGGGAGTGCTCTCCACCCTTCCTGAGTGCAGCTGCTCCCCTTCCACATCCTCTCCTCCAAACATCCAGCTTGAGTTTGCCTTTGCTTGCCCACAGTGCCCTGTTCCTTTGGCTGCTGCTGCAGAGCTGGGAGCAGGGCTGGGCTCCCTCCAGCTGGGGCTGGGCCAGAACATCCCTGGCACGAAGGCAGGGAGCTGCAGGCATTGTGGTTTCTGAGGGAAGAGCAGGGAGCCTCGCTCTGTGCCTGCTTCCCACCCAGGTGGGCTCTCCCCACAGCCTCACTGCAGTCTAAGGTGGATTCAAGGGGCTCCCTGCACCCTGCTGCCACCCAAACATTTATCTGCATGGCACTGAGCTCCTGAGTGGTTGTAGCAGCAGAAACTCCTGCGAGCACCAGGCTCTGCTGTGCTCCTGAGGCAGGAGCTGGGCAGACCCTGCAGGCTGTGCCTGAGCCCATGGATTGCTGTAGTCACTGGTTTTATCCAGAATCACTGCAGGGAGGCCTTGGGGCTGCCAGGCTGTGACTGTTGGACCTTGACTGCAGAGCCCTCTTCTTCTTTTTTTTTTTTTTTAATTTTTTTTTGGTTGCCTATTTATAATTTGAGGTTCACAGTGTTTTGCCTGGAAAGCTCCGTGTGCAGATTTTAGTGGGACGTGTGGCATGCAAATAGAGCTGGCTCTGGAAATGGCTTTAAGCTCTGACTTAAATGTTCAACAGCAAAGCAATTAGAGCAGAGGAACTCCAGGCTAGGTGCATTTCTCACCCAGTCCTCTGCAAATTTGAGAGTGACTCTTGAATTATGTGATGGAATCAGCCCATTTGCCCTTGGGAGATGTGGTTTTATCACTCCCCTCTTAGAAATGTGCTTTTGTCAGCTCCTGTTAGAGCAGGTACTTCCCCCTCCCACTGCCTTATGATTTCAATTAATTTCCCTGGTTAGTGGTGGTTCTCATCGAAATAAAATGAGCTGGTACACAGCAGCCCAGGCAGGGCACAGCTGATAAAATTGTTTATTGTTATGTGCAAGAGCAATGGGTTGTGTGAATTACTTATTCAGTGGTTTTAAAAACACAGGTAATTGCCTGATGGAATGCAGCTTCCCCGGGGCCATTATTGTCTTTCAGTTTAGTGTGTACATATTTAAAAGTATTTCATTTACGAGCGGAGCAGTCACTCACACAGGTAAATGGGCGTTAAAATTAGATTTAAAATGCGTTAGGAAGGAGGACCGGGGTCCGAGACTGTTCTTGGGACAGAACTGTAGGGTTTTGGGGTGGGGGAAACTAGAGTCTGTAGGGAATGGTCTGATCCACCTTTAAGAGCCTGATCAGGGATGTTTCATAAAGGCTTTGGTCTTCCTGCAGGTGATCTCTGGAGTTCTGTACTGAGCAATTTCTCTGCTAAAATCGCTCAGCTTCTTAGTGGTTTCCTGAGGTGCCAGGCTGCTGCCTGGACCTCATCCTGCAAAACCAAGAGGATAAATCCAAAATTGCTTGGTTCATCTTTCTCAATGGGGGGTGTGGGGGTGTGGTATTTTTAGCTCATTTATAACCAGGTCTTAGAGACCAACAGGATGCAACCTAATTTTTATTTCTACGTCTTTTGTAGAAAGAGGAAACTGTGTGTCATAACCTGTGTTCTCCCAGAAATAAAATCAGGGTGGGAGTTGCTGTGAAGCACAGCCACGATCCAGCGTGGCAGCCTCGGAGCTGAGGGCAGCACGCACATCTCCCTTGCTGGGAGTTAGGGCCCTCTTTAGATCCAAATAATGACATAATCACCATCAACCCGAGCATTTTGCTCTGCATGCTCTGTGTGCAAAGTGGGAGTGACTCTGTCACACGGAGGAGAGGGAAGCAGCCTCTGGAATGCTGTCCCAGAGTCCAAGAGTGTCTCGGAACAGTTCCAGCTGCAGAACAATGAGGTGTCCCAAATACTGCAGGGGCCTCCAGCTGTCCCCACTAATCCTCACCGTGGCTTCTGATGGCCAGAGGAGTTCTCCCAAGCCTCACTGGAGATGAACTCGAGTGAGGAACCAGCTCTGGTGGGGGTGGGAAAATCCTCGGCACGCCCTTGTTTAACTGGGTTGTGCAGCACATTAGTGAGAGCTTAATTGGACCTTGTACTTCTTAATTAGAAGACCTTAACGAATTCTCGTCTTACTGCTTTTGACAAGTGGTTTTGCAAAGTTCAAGAGGCTTATCAGCATTCAGCCCGAGATTCCAGCTGAAAGGATAGTGTCCCTTGGAAAAAAACCCGTCACCTCCGGGATTGTTAATTAGTTTACAGTAGCATATTAAAGTATACATTGCTAATGTGAGGAGGTTCACATCACTAATGGGAATCTGCTGAAAAAACAAAATCCCTTTTCCAGTTTTGTTCCCTCTTCTGTAGGTTGGAAGGGAGTTAAGTTTTGACTGCTGCAGGATAACAGTGCCACTGGTGGGGATATTTGTAGAGTCAGGGAATGGTTTGGTTTGGAAGGGACCTTTAAGATCACCCAGTTCCCCTCCCCCTATTCTGTTTTAGTTTTACAAAGGGATTGTTTCCAGCATTCCCAGTCTATTGATGTACAGCCTGTGTTTTGACAAGGATCAGGAGAGTATTTATCTTCACCTTCTATTAGCTACAAAGAGCTTAAAGCTAAGTGGAAATAAATTGTGAAGAAATGGGAAAACTTTGAGAATTTGTGCTGGTTTAACTAACTTGGTTTGAAAGGCAAGCTGAGTTTAAAGCAGTGTCACTTCAACATTGCCAGAGCCCAAGGAGGTGGCCTTGAGTGTATGAATGTGATACTCAACTGAGAATCTTAATTTGTCTGGTTCTCATGTATTATAAAATATGCTAGATACATGACACTTCATGAATTAATGCAGGAGTATAAAGCATGGGAGAGATTCTTGTACAGGATTTGCTCTTATGATGGAAATGCCAAGCAAGGCTTTAAATGGCCCTGGCTATCTGGAATCATGGAGCCCATTTCACGCTTCACTTCAGGGTTTGTTCCCATTTCCTCAACCTTTTGGGTAATGAGAGGGTGTGTGCATGCAAGAGGGGAGGGAAATTAGGAAGGAAACGCCCAAAGCAGCACAAACCCATGGAAACCCCTGCATGTGTGGGAGCTTTTAGCACAGCAAGGGAGGAAGCAGGGGGAGAGCTCAGCCTGGCAGCCCCTGCCCTCAGCGTGGGGCTGGGGAGAGGCATTTATTGAGCTCTGCAAGGGCTGGCCATGGCCTCTGCATCCTCCTGGCCCTGCTGAAGTGGGAGCAGAGCCTGCCCTGAGCAGCACAAGGGCAGCCCCAGCCCCTGCCTGGCTGTGCCTGCAGCTCCAGGCTGGCAGGTGAACAGACACCTGCAAAAAAATCCCCAAACCAAGGCTGATGGAAAGGTGATGGAACATGGAGAGCATCAGACAGCTACAACCTCCCACTGCTACCGGGATATGATCACTCCCCTGGTGAAACCTATAATTACATTAAGAGGACAGCTGGTTCTAATGGCATAAAAATATTGAGACATGGCTGTAAAAACAGAGGTTTTCTCCTAATGCAGCTCAAATTAAAACAGGGGAGGGGAATAGAGATTTTGATAGCTCATAAAAATAATCTTTTTTTCCTGAGTCAGTGTATTATCTTAATCTCTGTGAAAGTAAAGAAGCTCTGTGAATGGGAGGAAGAACTTTACCCTGGCTGGGATTATGGTGGTTGCAGGCAGAGAGTGGGATCAGGGCTGATTCTCCTCCTCTCCCACCCTTTGCTCCTCCTGGACCATGTGTGCTTCATCCCTGCCCTGTGCAGGTGGCACTTGGCACCACGGGCTCCTGCTGAAAACAAGAAGTTGCCTTCAGAGTGCCAGAACCACTGGGAACCTCCAGACATCCAGGGGAAAAGGTTGAACACATTTCCTCCCTCATTTAAGAGTTTCTGCCTTTATTCCCTGATGAAAAACCTCAGTTAGCACTGAGTTCTATATGAATTAATTGCTTTCATGTACAAACAGGAGGAAGAGAAGTTTTTAGGGAAGGCAGAGTCTGGTATGACAATTTTATTAGGTTTTGGTGGGTACCTGTTTGACCTGTAGACTGAAACTCCAAAAAGTCACTCTGTGTCTTACCATGGCATTTAATTGTAGTTGCTTGAGCAGCAGGGGGTGAGAGGGAGCTGGGATGGGTTTATTCACATCTCTATAGGAATTGAATGAGACAAAAATAACTATTTCTTTAAAATGTCTCTAATCAGGCAGAGAGCATTTTCCCCTCTGTTCTTCCCCCTGGCTCCTGTACCAGGTTTCTGTGTTGACAGGACAGATGAGCTTGCTGGGGTTTGTGAACTCCTCTGCCTGCTCCACATGCTTGTTTTTCATTTTCAGGATTACAAACCCATCCTTAATGGAGACCCTGATTTGTGTTGTGAAGGTGGGGTTGGGGCTGTGCCATAAAGGCCACGCTGAGCTGCCTCACTCACAGGCTGATTCCTGGATTTAGGATCCCCAGAAATGCCATCTATGGACATTAAAGGCATTAAGGTAATTAATAATAAAGAAAATAAAGAAAACATAAAGAAAATAAAGAAAATATAAAGAAATAATAAAGAAAATGCCACGTTGACATGGTTTGGGAATAGGTAATACCCTGAGAACATCAGCTCCTGGGAAGAAGGGTTTTGGTGGGAGAGAGTGACATAATTTACTGCCCCCTCCCAAACCTCCCGCACATTCATTATGCCTTAAATATTCTCACGCTGAGTTTTTTCCAATGGTCTAATTATAAACTTCATTATAATTGTTCATTAGTTTTATTTTGTTCAATTAGCTTAACAAGTTGCCAAATGAAATACAAGGCTGGCAATTAGCTTGATCTAATTGTAATGAGCCACTCAAACTGGGTCACCAAAAATGTTCGTTTGTAGCACTCCTTCCTCTTTTTTTTTTTTTCCCAATTGGTGAACAATAACATAAATATTCAGAGCATCTCCTGATCCAAGGAGTGGAAATTTCCCACTCATTTATTAGAATAGAAAAAGAAAATCAATTGTTCTTCTCCTGGTAGTTCAGCAAGGTACAGCAAGGTAAGCCTGGCTTGCCCTGGCTTACCCAGACCTGGTCCCAGCCGAGCAGGGCCACCAGAACAATTCTGTCCTGCAGAAGAATCACTTGAGCTGCCAGGAGAGAGGGCAGCTCTGACCTAAGGTCTGTTTATCTCCTAAGAATTCCGTGTTACAGTGGTTGGTGGCAGAAGGGAGCTGGAAGGATGGCCTGGATGCCCTCTGGGCAGTGCCCCAAGGGACAGCCGTGCCCGGGTGGAAGCTGGAGGGCAAAGCTGTGCTGCCCAAAGAGGAGAAGGTTCAGTGTGAGCTCCTCTGGTCAGGGGTGATGGGAGCTTTTGGGCAGCACAAGAGCTTGGTTTGAGCCACTCTGGCAGGCAGGTGGTGTTGCCCAAGCTCAGCCCTGCACAGCAGTGAGGTTTGGATAACCCCGAGTTTCCTTTTTTTTTTTTTTTTTGGCCAGACTTCCCTTTTGCCACTCAGCGCTCGGATCTGCTCCTGTTCGGCAGCTGCTTAGCAGCAGCTCCTGGCTCCTACGGTCCAGTGGATTTACAGACACCTTTCTGGGAAGCTAATTTGGGCAGGAGCGATTATCTGGTATGAATAATTCCTCCTGCACGTCGTGTGCATCACATCCAAACCACAGGGACGAGCAGCAGCGGGGCGGCTCCTCAGCAACCCGAAGAGGTGGCATTAACGGAGTCAGCCCTGGATTTGGATTTCTCTGGCATCTTGTCCTGCATCTGACCGCTGGAAACACGATAAAATATTAAACCAGCACAGAGACTACAACTACCTGTAAGTAATTCATAAAACATCGCTGTGATGGCAAGCTGGCCAAGCCACGTGCCGGTCCCAACCCGCACTCCCACAGGATATCCACCGAACCCATCCCTGGGAGCCGGGGGACTTTGGTGACCTCTTAAAACCTCAGCCAGGGGCTTTGTTCCATGCAGGAAGGGGGAGAGGAGGGACTCGCCCTGTTGGAAAGGCAAATCCCACAGCTCCGTGCCCCTCCCTCGATGCGGCGCTGGCTCCTGGCTCCCTCTCTAATTGGCCTCGT
This sequence comes from Erpornis zantholeuca, assembly GCA_013400515.1. NCBI lineage: Eukaryota > Metazoa > Chordata > Aves > Passeriformes > Timaliidae > Erpornis > Erpornis zantholeuca. The sequence continues at coordinate 717,522 of VZTN01035842.1, read as the reverse complement.
CGCCAGCTGGGACGCGGCGGTGTCAGCGCTGCGCTCGCTCGCATTAAAGACGCCGCCGGCGCAGAACGGGAGAAAATTCACACCTCTGCCTTTCACGCCGCAGACAGCTCCATCAGCTCTTCAAACACCATCCACAGGCATTGTTGGGTTTAATGAACGCGCCCGGCGGTAGCGGCTGCATCTGCAGATGCTGCACGAACGTGTTTTTTCGCTTCCAGCGCATCCCGATGGTGTTTTCCTCTCCGGTCTGCATGCCCCGGCCTGACCCTGCACCGGGAGAGCCCCAGGGCCTTGGGGACAGAGGGATCCGCTGTGCCATGGGATGTGCCCTACCTGCGTGGAACAGTGACACCAGGCACAAAGGAACAATTCCAGAGGCTGGGATGTGTTTGGGTACCCTGGTACCTGTGGGCTGTGAGCCTCCAGGGGCCAGCGGGACCCCTCTGCCCGGTGCCAGGAGAGGGCCGCACTTGAATAAGTCCTCCCAAGAGCATCTCTGCTCCTAATTCACTCTGCTCACTGGATATTACTTTTATTCCTGCTGGTCTTAAATCAGGCAGGGGCAGATGTAAACAGGATTGTAATAAGCCGCGGAAATCACAAAAGGGCTGAGTGACACGTGGCTTTGCATTTGATTCAAGTAGTTACAGTCATAATATCCATTAATTTTTGTAGTGCTCCTGGGAGCAAAAGTCTCTCCCATTCATTAGAGAGACCTGGATTTCTAAAGATCCCGGGGTTCGACACAGCCTGCTTGGCACTCATGCTGTGAAAAAAATCCCTTTGTTTACACAGCTGATGGCCTGGGTGGGGACGGTCCTGGCACCGGGGCCGCCTCCCCTGCGTTTTATTTGAGGTCCCGTAGCGCTCCTGCTCCGACATCGCAGAGCTCCGCGGAGAGGCGAAGGGTGGGCGGAATGGTTAAAAAAAAAAAAAAAAAATCAAAAAAACCACATATATTCCAGGCAAAAAAATTCTCTGTATAAACGCTGAAGCAGAGCGGCGTCACAGATGACAGGTCCTCAAAGCCGAAGCACGAGCTGCGCTCGGGGAGGGAGGAAACCAGGCAGATCCCTCTGCCTTGATTAGCGAGGCTTTCCAGGCGCCGGCTCGCTCCCTTTCTGTCTCCGGGCTGCTTTTGAAACAACCCCTTTGACGGCTTCAGGCATTTCTTAGTTTAGCTGAGAATGAGCGAACATGAGAGGAGGAATCTGTGAGAGTGACAGGCCCTGTGTGCGTCTTTCATATGCATTTCTGGAGCACAAAGGCTGTTTTAATGAGCAGGCAGCCGCCGAGCTCGGTGTGACTCCTGGTTTTAGCAACTCTTCGGTGATGGAGCTACCTGGGAAGTCTCCCGGCTGTGACCTGCATGGAAAACGCTCGATGTTTTGGGCCGATTTTGATTTCCATGGAGAACCAGCTCCTGACTGCTTGAGGAGTGCAGGCACGGGAGCATCCTCTGGTCCCAATGGCACGAGGTGCTGGGGGCTGAGCTTTCCTCATCCTCCTCCAGAGTGGCTCGGCTGTGTCCCTCCCATTCCCGTGCCCACATTTTATCTCTGGGCAGCAGCAGGGTTAGCGCTGGGGGCTGGTTTTGGCACTTTTGGAAGGAGGGGAGGTGCGGGGGCTGATGCAGCCCGGCCGAGGGCAGAATCCCTGCGGCTGCGAGAAGCACAATGCAGGCACGCACTGCACGTTCTCCTTCTGCTCGGTTTTTAGGGGTTTTGTTCTGTTTTTCCCCAGGGGCTGAGCAGCTCCCCGGCTCCCGTGAGCTCCCCGTGACTCTGGGAGTTTGACTTGGTGGAAGCGGGGTTTTCATGCGCCGTCCTTTGAGCCTCCCCGGCTGGAGCCTGAGGGAGGATGAGCACGCTTCCTCCAGCACTTTCGTGCTTCCCACTGCCTGGGTGTGCGGTCCTGCTCCCCCCAGCACCCTCTTGGTCCGTGACACAGCCCTCCTGCACTCCCTCCCAGCCTCTGAGCTCACAGAACCACAGGAGCAAAGCCCCTTCCTTGCCACAAGCACATAAAGCATTTCTCTGGCTCTGACCCCGTCTTCTCCCTCTCCAGTGCTTCCCAGCCAGAGGAAGAGAGGACGCATGGCGAACGGGGTGTGGACCAGGTGCACAAGGCCCCTGTCCTCTGCAGATGGCTCGCGGTGATGCCGGGGTCGCTGGCCAGGGCAGGGGGCTCGGTTGGGTGCCCACAGCTGTGGGCATTTGCCAGACACTGAGCATTTCCAGCTGGCCCCAGCACATAGATTCTGCCAGGCACCCCCCGCCTACCCCATACAGGTGTTTTAAATTACACAGGGAGAAATGAAATCAGCCAGTCTCCTGCTCAGACCTGTCTTAAACCAATTTAGTTAAATACAGGTAAAGGAGGGAGCAGAAATTACCGCAATTCATCACCTTTTAGTCTCTGCAGGTGCTCGGCGGCAGCGGGGCACCACAATTCCCACTGCTCCGCGCTTTTCCTCCTGGGGGTGATTAACCCGCTCCCTTCTGGCGAGCGAAGCCCTCTCCTCCTCTGGGAAGTGGCTTTAAGGATAACGAGTGAGAAGATGATTAAAAGCAAAAAAAAAAAAAAACCGCACCAAAGCAGCAGTGATTCAGTTCGTGCCTTGCTCGGAGGTTTGCTCCCTGATGCGGTGAATCACTCACCTGTGATTCACGCCGGGCCCTCGCTGACAGAGAACAGCGGCTCCTCCCCGCTGCTCCCTTGGGTTCCTCCCTCTGGGGGTGACCAGAGAGGGGCACAACCCCAGAGGATCCCATTTTTAATATCGGGGGCACAATATCCCAAGGGCGTTGGTAACTTCCCTCTCAGCAGCCCCCAGCACCATCCAACAGCCCAGCGATTCATTACCCCAGTGTTTTCCAACATTGCAGAGTGGATGCAATTAATTTTTGGCAAAATCTGGGCTTTCTCTGACCTGCGGCTAGCACTTTTTTCTTGCAGCTTGCAAGCAAGCAGTGGGCAGGCACGGTCAGGGGGACAGCATGGCTTACGATGCTCTAAGTGGAGCAGGATTTCCTCAGGGGCCAGATGGCCCCACTGGCAGAGTTTCTGGCTCTCTGCACACAGAAGAGTTAAATCTCAAGCTCCACATCAGTTGCAGGACAAGGTACTGCCATTTCTACAAAGCTCTGATCAACCTCTTGTGCTGTGCAGAGCTCCAGGGTTACTCAGGCTCCTTATTGCCCCTAGGAAATCAGCATCTAAACACAGCTCAGGATCTGGCTGTGATCTCCATCCTTACCTCCCCTTAACTCCCAGCTGGGTTTTTGCCTCCTAATACCTTAAGACATCTTTGGAATTCCCGTTCTTCCTGTTCTCCTAGGGGCATTCCCGAAATCTCCCATCTTTTGACATATGAGTGATGTGAAAATCAACAGCTTTCTGTAATGCTGTAAAGTCTTTCAAGTCTTTCATAACACAGGTTGCCTCTGTGTGCAAAGTCACGCCAGCACAAAGGGAGTGTAGCAACATCCCACCGGAATAACTTAAAAGAAAATCTCCTTTGGGAAAAGAATTATTTTGAGGATCACATATGGGAGACTCAGATTATGGCACCATGGGCGGCTCTGCTGTCTCGGCAGTGTCTCCTCATGAACCTTTTGATGCTCTCGCACCAGAAGAAGACAGGGAATGACAAGCCATGCTGTAAGCCAGCTAAGGAGCTTGGAAACTGCTCAACACTGATATGGAAACCAGAAACTCCCGGCATGAATTGTGCAAATTCAGCCAAGGAGCACTTATTGTCCTGTTGCTTGAAAGAGGAAGCTGTGCTCCATCAGCTGTCTATTATTTTGTTGATTTATCTGCAATTCTCCCTGACGCTTTTCGAATCTCCCAATATTCCCCTTCTGTTTTTTCAGGCCTCCTCTTCAAGGCAAATTAATCCTGAAAAAAAAAGTAGTTGGTGACCAAAGGGTTTCCAAAGGGTTTACTTCCCCCCTGCTCCCCAAAACACCTCAGCACCCTCAATAGCTCCTGTCACAGGAGCAGCTGCTGTGCTATGGGCTCACCCCACAAGGTGCTTTCTGATCTGGAAAATCCCTAATTCTAATGCATTTTTCCTGTGATAACTTCCCTTTTACCTGTTAATTTGTTCACAGTCCCTTGTGTTCAGCCAAAATCTCTCAAAAGTGTTTATTACTGTTGGTGTTTGTTTTTGTTATGGTTTGTTTCTTGCAACACAAACAATGAAAGCTGTGGGAAGAAGAGAGGGCACTGCCAGAGCAACCATCCTACAGTCTGTAGGCACCACCTAATATGTGTTTCCCCTTCATTTTTACCACAATATTACCTTTCATTAAAAGGCAGTAAAAGCATTAAAGCATTTTGTAGAGGAGGGAGAAAATCTTTTGGCTTTATTAGGCTGACAGGCCCACAGTGGATCACTGCAGCATTGCTGTCCATCTTAAACACCAGCTTGGGGAGTAAGTTTTGGAAGAACCAGCCTAGTCCTGCATGGAACGAAGGGGATGGGGGATGAGCACCGCTCAGATTCCACCTGGATCTCTGGAAGTGGGATCACTTCCTTGTCAGCACTTCGTCAGTCTGCAAGATTTCTCACTTTGGATTTTCTTTCACATGTTGGGTATAAAATCCCACTTAAACATGTGCAGCAGCGATGGAGTAAAGTCTAAATGCTTCGCAGTGCTGCTCTAAAGGTGAGGTGAGGCCTTGGCTGTGTGCAGGGTTTGGGGTGATGAGGGGGGCAGGACAAGGTGCTGCTCCTCTGTTCCCCAGCCAAGGCTCAGCACTGGGTTTGAGCTGCACAAGGCAATTGTTTCCTGTTTCCCTGTGGACCCCATAACCCCCCTGAGCCCTGCTGCAGAGCTCACACACAGCTTTGGGGTGCCCCTTGCACACACCTTTGCACATTTCTTTCATTGTGGCACACAGTGACCCACCAGGGGCAGGGGCAGCCCCTGCACCTCCAGCTGGCAAACCCAACATCCCCCACATTCCCCAAGAAACAAATGGGATGTCTGAAAAAGCAGCTGATTCCCTTATTTTGGATCACCAGATTTCCACTAGCAGCTGAACGTTCCACGTGTATTTTATTAGATCAAGTACCAAGAGCAGACAGCAAGATGCTCTTCATTACTGCCTTTTATTCATTTTATATACTTATTTATTAGTTTTGCCTTCTTTGAGGAAACCAAATCTTTGGGTTCTCTTGGGTTTTGTTCTTTCCCTCCCTGTATGGGTCTGGTTCCTCCAGCCTGAGGTCGATTCCCATGTGCTCTCACACTCCATGTTTCCCTACATGGGAGATGAGCATTTATTCACGTTCGTGTTTGTGTGGAGTGGTAAAATATTAGAGTTAAATTTTTTATGATGTTCCTAGGAGTGGTTATGGAGCAAACAAGATTACAGCAAGTACCACAGTAAAGCTTGTTTATGCATGGAGGGAAAAAAAATCAAACTCAGAGATGTGTTTGCAAAACTGCGGGAGAGCCCAGGGGATGGCTTTAGTGTTCCCTCTCATTTTCTTTCCCTGTCTCACTGGTTTTACTGCGAACACAGTAACAACTCCTGGCAATGAGGGCTGAGTGGATTTTGAGTGAAATTCCAGTTCCAGCAGTGGGATATGTTTCTCATTCTAAGGGAGAGGACACAGGCTCCATTGGCAAAGTGCCACTGAGGACAATCCTGCTGGGATGGGGGGTGTGGAGGCTCCCTGGGCACGCTGCTGGTGCCCTGGGCATGCTCCTCACTCCCATTGCACAGCCCTTGGGACACCCTTTGCACACCCACGGGATGCTCTCAATCTCCTGAGATTCCCTTTGCCCACCTCCACGCTCCTCAGGACCCTCTCACACTCCTTGGGATGCCCTTTGCACACCCCTTGGGACACTCTTGCACTCCTGGAACAGTAATGCCCTTTCCACAGACTTTAGGATGCTCTGACACCGTTTGGGATGCCCCCACATCCCGTGGGATTCCCTTTGTCCACCCCCGGGATGCTCTCAAGCTGTTCAGGTTGCTCTGACACTGTATCAGATGCTCTCACACTCTTTGGGATGCTCTCACACCACTCGGGATGCTCTCACACGGTCCGGGATGCTCTCACACCACTCGGGATGCTCTCACACGGTCCGGGATGCTCTCACACCGCTCGGGATGCTCTCACACTGTTCGGGATGCTCTCACAGCGTTCGGGATGCTCTCGCACCACTCGGGATGCTCTCACACTGTTCGGGATGCTCTCACACGGTTCGGGATGCTCTCACACGGTTCGGGATGCTTTCACACGGTTCGGGATGCTCTCGCACCGCTCGGGATGCTCTCACACCGCTCGGGATGCTCTCGCACCGCTCGGGATGCTCTCACACCGCTCGGGATGCTCTCACACGG